>ML256527.1:0-98505 GCA_005239495.1 Nicotiana undulata | reverse complement strand
GGGGGGGGGGGGGGCATTTGCTTTGTGAAGAAGGAATTGTATAGGGGCTACAGATGCTCTACGCGTTTGCGTTCCCCAGCCCGCGTTTGCGATGTGTTGGGGCACCTGGCCTTCGCGTTCGCACCCCTCAAGCCGCGTTCGCGAAGGTCTAGCCCAGCTAGCCTCCACGTTCGCGGGACCTCTGTCACGTTCGCATAGGGTCCAGCCAATTGGGCCAACCCAGCTACCATTTGTCTTAGCGTTCGCACCCGTCCAATCGCGTTCGCGAAGGTCTAGCCCAGCTAGCCTCCGCATTCGCGGGATCTCTTTCGCGTTCACGTAGAAGGGCCTCCTGAGGCCTAGGCCATTGGCCTTCGCGAATGCGATGCCCTTGTCGCGTTCGCGATGAAGGGACATCTGGGCAGGGTAGTTTATATACTAGATTTAAGTTATTTCCTCCATTTCCATCTTCTTCCTTGTGTTATTTAAGAGTTTCCAAGAGGGACTTCAACCTAGTACTTGAGGTAAGTAAATTCCCTATTTTACACTAGTTTCAAACATCAATTTCTAGTTAAATTCTCTACTAAATTATAAAAAATCATGAAATTGGGTAGTAATTTTAGGGCTCTTGGGGATTTTGTGATTTTCCGTTTAAGGCCATGAATTCAAGTAGAAATCACATATTAATGATCCTTAGGCTATGGGTGAGTGATCCCTTAGAGAATTTTCGGAATTTGAGCGTGTGGGCCGGGGGTTGAAATTCCAAAATCCTTCAAGAATGCCTAATTTTGGGTTTATTGGTTGATTCTTCTTCTTTGAACTTAAATTGATTCAATTACGCTATATTTGGCTAGTTGTGAGCCGTCGAGGGTAGACTTCGGAGATTTCGGGCGCATCCTTGATTCGAGGGGTGATTTCGTCATGAGGTGACTCTCCTTTCAAACCTTGTAAGAGGGAATTGTCCCCCTAGGTGCTCTAAATGCTATGTGTACTTGTTTGGGGGATACGTACTCACCAAGTGACGAGAGTCCGTATGTAGCGGCTATTATTGTTGTGTCCGGGTAGTTAGGCCACAACATGTTCATTGTTTTTCCTTGTCCTGATATATATATGTTTTGTACTCCTGTTGTGCATAGTAATATTTCATCTAAAAGATTTCGTGATACTTGACTCGAAGTAATTATATTTTTGTATCTATGGGATCGGGTCGTACGCCACAGACTTGCGAGTGTTCTGTACCTATATTGGGATCGGGTCGTACGCCACGGCGGGTTTGGAAGGTACTTTATGGGAGCGGGTCGTACGCCATGGCGGATCTAAGACTTGGTTATTATTGGTTCATTCCGGTGGTCCTACCCTTGAAAGCGCGTTATTGCCTAATTCAGTAGTTGTTTGGATTTCTGCTCTTAATATGTACTTATTGCTTATTCCTTACATGTCTACTGTATTTCATTATATTCTATCATATGTTATTACTGTTGGACCTTAGTGAGTATCGAGTCGACCTCTCATCACTACTTTCTTCGAGATTAGACGGGATACTCACTGGGTACATATTTATTTAATATGTTCTCATGTTGCAATTCTGTACTTCACTGTACAGGTACTGAGGTCGGTGCTTCTGGTTATTATACCGGAGATAGATCGTGAGCTAGTGGACTCGACTTCACGGTGAGCTGCTTCTTCTGGCGGTTTCCACCAGTACCATGGAGTTTTCCTTTTGTGTTTTCCCGTCTATTTCATTCAGACAGTGGGATTGTATATATTGTCTTTTGGTTATTCTGTTAGTATGCCCGTGACACTCGTGACACTAGTTCCTGAAACACACACGTTGTGTTTATTTTGGGTTTTGGGTTGTATATTCATATATATGCTTAACCTTTGGCCCACGCATCGTTACAACTTTATTACTTATCACCGGGTTATCATTTTTGGATATAATGTTTAAAACTGTTTAAAACCGATAAACGTTGGAATACTTAATCAATTGGGAAGGGTAACCCTTAGTGATTTTGTGTTGTCTTGCCTAACCCCGCAGTTGGGCGCCATCACGACCTGAGTTAGGATTTGGGTCGTGACAAAGCTAGTTTTCAGTGGTAATATTTTGACTCTGACTGTTATACTTGAGAATCATGCCTATTTTCTCGTAACTCTAAATGAGCTAAGCATAATATCTCTTAAGTTATATATTTTTACTGTGTTCATTATATTATTATGAATTGTTATTGGCTATTGGTGTTGGACTCTGACCATCTTCCGAGCTCGTCACTATTTTCAACCTAAGGTTAGGTTTGTTACTTATTGAGTACATGAGGTCGGTTGTGTGAGCATGTAATTTTTAACCTATGAAAATATTCCTACAAAACTAATAAATAAATTAGTCCTATTTATTTTTAGATTTTTTAAAAGTATTTGTTTTGTATTTATTTGGAATTATTTGCATATTTAGTGGCATTTTTCATTTTAAAAGTTTTAAAAACTAACAAAAAAAAATTAAACCTTCATCATATTGCATTATTAGGTTTTTTATTTAATTTAATTCCTAATTGAAAGACAATCACAAAAAAAATGTTATTTTTGACATTTTTAGTTTCAATAATTAAAACTAGTAATTTTTTTTTTAAACTTAAGATTTACTAATTGTGTAAATAATACAGATAGATAATTAGTGTAATTTTAGAATCTAAAATAATGTCGAGTTTAATTTATGATTTAATTAAAATTAGTTTGGTTTTAAAATTAATTAAGCAAAAGGGATTTAATTAACTTTAAAACCGGATTGGGCTAAGTCTTTAAAACCAACACAATCCTAAACTTAACGCAAAATACCCAAGCCCAACCCAATTTGAACCCCCCCCCCCCCCCTCCCCCATTTCACACACCCCTCACTCTTTCACATTTCTCTCTCCCTAGCCGCCCCCAAACCCTAAACCACCACCAAACACTAGCCGCCGCCAGAAATCGCCTAAGGCGGCGGCAAAACCTAAACTGCCCCAAATCCATCCTACTCTCTCCCCTTACTCCTCCTAAACATCACCTCACCCCAAAACACCATAAAAACCAAATAATCTAACTCCCAAAAATGACTGAAACCCTAGCTCCGCTATATCCCCGCCGCCGAAAATCGTCTATGGCTGCGGTGGACCTCCAAAATAACTCAAACTCACCCCATACCTTCCCCTCACTCTCATGAACCTCATATCATCAACCAAATCCCCCAAAACCCCACCAACAACTCTAGATCATAGATATAGGGTCTCTGAAACCCTAGATCTGTTTTTCCATTTTTTCAAAAAAATCCTACCTAGTCCGTCCAAAAAAATCCTCCTGTCAAGATCTCCCATCTAGGATCTCAGATCCCAGAATAGGAGTCTTGGCACGAGGGTTTTTTCACGGCTAGATCCCATCTTTTATGTATTTTTCTTTTATTTTCCGTTATGATTTCTTCCTTAATTATTTTTTACTATTATTAATTTACATTTTATTGTTTATTACTGTTTTTATTTATTATTCGTTATGTTGCTTAAATCAATTAAGTAATTAAACATATTTAAGTAAGATAAAGTGAAAATTGTGTAGATTAATTTATTTTTCCTTTTTGCTTTCTGTTTTTATTTATTTATTTTATAATCGTTATATGTTTTATGTTATTAGTTTTGTGTTTATTTTTTAGTATCCTTTGTGGTTTTTTTGTTAAATTAATTGTCGTTATTTTTTTTCTTTACTGTTGTTTGATTTGGTTAAGAACTGGGCCTCACTGAAGTGACCCATTCTATTTGGCTCGTAAATTTGGCCTGTCTATTATATCTTTGTTAAAAGCTTAAGAGCCCAGGCTAAGAGTCACCTGACTCAGGCCCAAAACCAATCTTGTTTTGAGGTAATTTCAAGACCCTTAAGGGTAAGTTTTGGAATCCTAATTTTGAAAATTTCTCAGAAAACACTACAAACGTCTAGCATAAGGGACATATGTCCAATGTTGAGTAGGAAAATAAGGATAAGATCCAAAAATATCCAGAAAATTGGACACTTGTCCATTTTCAGAGATAAGGAAGGTACAAGAAATTGGACAATTGTCCATTTCGGTTTAAAAAAATGTCATTTCCCTATTTTTAAGGAGTTCTGGCAGATTCTTTTGTACCTTAATTCTTATCCCATTTTACTCCCTCACTCTACAAATACACTCTTCCTTCTCATTAAAGGACAAATTTTAACACACATTGATACAGATTGATATACACTTTTACACACGAAAATACATATACACACATTTATGTGAAAATCTAGTTTGATCTTTCAGAATCAAAAATACATTCCTTTCATATTTTAAAATCTGGTCATCTTTCAGTTGGGTTTCACTGTTGGTGCTTTACTCAAGTTCCAGAGATTGATTTTCTTTTAGCTGTTTGTTTGTTTGCTGCTTTCAAGGTACTCTCTTACCAAATGTAATGTCTCATTCTGTTTTATCATGATACTTTTGCAGTTTATCAAAGTATATGATTGGTTAGAATGTTGATTTTAAGCATAAGAAAAGCTACTACATAAATCATGTTAGTAAAGGTTGTGTCGGTAGAAATTGTGTGTAAATTTATGTAGAGTTAGTTATTTACACTGTTACAAAAATATGCCCAAAAAATTTTGTGTTCATGAAATCTGTTCACTCGTATATGGAAGCAGAAACGGAAGAAAAACAACATTTTAGCAAATTTGTTAAAGTAGTGACTAGTAGATTTGTTATCATTGTGTAATTAATAAAAAATATAATAATTTAGCTCTTTTACATTTTTTCTTGTACACTGAGTTAGTTTAGTGTATTATTAGTTTTACTAAAATTTAGAACAATTAAATATAGTAATTCTGATTGTTGTTAGATTAAAATCATGAAAAAGTGGATTTTACAAGTAAACCAAATAGTAACCATAATATATTTTTAGACCCAAATCAACTGGGTCCATGTAACTATATCTTAGGTTTCAATTATTAAATTAAGCAAACAATTTGATTAGAAACATTCGCTTTAAGATTTTTAAATACAAATGAGTTTTAAACGTAGCACTTTACATAAGTTAATATGAAATAAAAGACTTAGGCAATGTGTAGGAAAATAATCCAAATTTAAAATTTCGATTTATTTTATTCGTATCCCAAAAATCCTTTTAACTTCTGTTTTAAAAGATAAACAAAATATAGATAAAACTTTACAATTGTTATTACAAATTTTAAATTCAAATTCGTTCATATAAACATGGGCCAGAGTCACCTGGACTCATTATCATCAGGCCCAAATAAATTTTAGTAATTCTAGTTATTTATCCACAAATGAATATTGGACCAGAGTCATCTAGACTCATTATTAGGCCCAAATCTTCCTGAATTAAATGTGTTTACTTGATTGAATGCTTAATTGAGCAAGAGTCATTTGGACTCCATGATCACTAAGCCCAAATCATTTTGGGCTAAATTCATTTAGTTGCTTTTGAAATATGCATTAGGCCAGAGTCAACTAGACTCAAACAGGCCCAAAGTCTTCTCAACTTAATTCAGTAGCTGGTCCAAATAATGGGCAATATCATCTTGGGCTAGAGTCAATTTGGACTCAGCCTTTATTAGGCCCAAAGCTCCTTTGGATAAAGACCCATTTGAGAGTTAATACATAAGCTGCCCCCATTTGATCCAAATAAACATATCATAGTATTAAACCTTTACTCCTAGTCACACGACATAAGGTATTTAGCTTTATAGACATAAACATAGCTTTAGGTGCTCATAATCGAATTAATTATTATAATTATGTACACGCACGCGTGACATACCTGTGATGCCAAAAAGTAAGACCGAGGTACACGTCCACATGACCATGGTAAAAAATTCTTCATAAATATAACGTCTTAATCAAACACTCGTAGAAATGCTTTAGGCGCGGATTTTTAAAATCATTATCGTGATTACGTACATGTTCGCGTGACGTGATCTCGATATTCTAATAAATTCAAGGTACGCGTTCGCGCGACTTTGACCAAACATTTTCGAAAATAAACCTAGTTCTATGAATTATGGACATGTAAGCTTGACATGATCTTTGACACACCAAACTAAACGGGTATATGTTGGCATAACGCGTCTTAAGATAATTCTTTAAATATGAATAATCGAGTAATTAAAAGCGGTATAGGGTAAAATACACATAGGTCCTTAAATGAGTAATTATAGACAATTATAAATCATTAAGCGACCGTGCTAAAACCACGGAACTCGGGAATGCCTAACACCTTCTCTCGGGTTAACACAATTCCTTACCCGGTCTTCTAGTTGCACAGACGTTTACAGAGTCAATTTTCCTCGATTTGGGATTTTAAAATAAATGGTGTCTCGGGACACCGTTAATAAATAATTATGAGTGGCGACTCTTAAAATTAAAATAATGAATCCCAAATTCGAATAATATCACTTAAATTGGAAAAACTCCCTTATCCCACTCTCTCGGTAAAAAGGATGTGTGACAGCTCTAGCTACTCCGCTGGGGATTGAACCCACAATCTCTGGTTCAGGGTTCAAGAGTTCGAGCTTTTTAATATGATTTTTATATGGCTTTATTAATTGTGATATTACGGTATTTGTTTGGCCTAATGTGCTAGTTGCTGCTCATTTACCGCTTTGATATTATTTGAACTTCCTTATTACGCCTCTCTTCTGAGTCTTCTGAAAATGGTGCACACATTCGCGTGGCCCACTTTTCTGTTAGAGGTGGTACCAAATAGAACGAGGATGGATCAACCACTAGGTCGGGTAGACTTTCGTGCTCCCAGTACGTCGCTCCCACTTCGGCTCAAGTTGTCCGCTTGGGTAAGACATGTCTAGAACATATCCCCATGTTTAAACTTAGAATAACAAAGCCTCATGCCGGATCCCTAGTAGAAACTCTTATCTGTATCACGTACTTTTGACTTAGGGACTCAACACAGGGGTTTGGTTCATCTAGAACAGGTGTACCCGAATAAAAAATTATCCTAATGCATCTTACTTGCGACGTGTGAATTTATTTGTTTCGGCTTTTTTGTTGACCGGTCAAGAGAAAGAAAACAAAAGAAAAACCAAGAGTAAGGTACAATAGAAAATTCACCCTGGTCGAAAATCCCTGTATTTAAAATCGAAACTCTACCAAAAATTTTGAAAAAAGAAAGAGAGAGAAAAAGAAAATGTATTTCAAAAAATAAAAGTGAGTCAATATCATAATTTTCAAATTATGTCAAAACTGACCGAACTACAAGGGTCTGATTCTCACCGGGTGTGAGATACATAGACAAACCTCATCGGTACGGACCCAAATTTTTCTAAACAAATAAAGTATGTCCATTGGTCAAAAAGTAAAACCGACCCATCTTGGGTTAAATCTTGCGTCGTTCTTTCAATAGTTGCCTTAGAACACCTTATGTTGTCGAAGGGCTATTTTTGCTAAGAGCGCACATGTTTGTCGATAGATCATCACTTTTTCCAGCAAAGTTCCTTTCTTCAGCCTCAAAATATTATTCAAAAGTAAAAAGGGGCCACTATTGCAAAAATAACCATTTTATGTTGATGTTGCACAAATAGCCACATAGGTGATTTTTCTTTAAAAAATAAAAAAAACTGGTCTTTGCAAAAAGGAGTCTGTAGGTCATGTCTTTCAAAATTAGAGTCAACTTTAACCCTACCCGCTCACAAGTACATAATGAATACCGTCCACAATCCACCATTGAATGTCGTAGAGAAAGTTCCACTACAACTCCAAATGTGGTGGTATGATCTATACAAAGAGGGTCAAGACGGGGTAGTCGAACACCTGGGTGCTCTCACCGACATCATGAAAGTTAAGCCACAAAATGATCTAATCAAGGCTTTAGTGACCTTTTGGGATCCTGTCTGTAATGTCTTCCGCTTCTCAGAATTCAAGCTCACTCCTACCTTGGAGGAAATAACAGGGAATATAGGTTTTGGTCGGGGTTTGAGAAATCAACAGCTTATCTTCCTGAGGCCTATGTTAGTACGCCATTTCTTTGATATCATGAACATCAGTAAGAAAATACGAAAGAACCGTGTGATCGAGGGCTGCTGCTCGTTCTATTTCATGTACTCCCGGTATGAGCATCCAGAGGGGTTTGAAACGCATGAAAAAGGGTTGAGCAACAAACAAAGAAACGATACTTGAAAATTCACCGTCATTTTGCTTTCATAGTGGCATTTATGGGTGTCATGGTCTTCCCAAACTGAAAAGGGGACAGTTGATATTCGCATGGCTAGAATTGCACAAGTCTTAGCTGCCAAGGAAGATCACACCCTTGCTCTACTGATATTGTCGGATATCTATCGGGCACTGACACAATGTAAGTCAGGGGCGACATTCTTCGAAGGTTGCAACATTTTCTTTCAAATGTGGCTGGTTGAACACATTTGCCATCATCAAAAATTTATGAACTACGGTCCAAGCAAGTGCAACTTCATTGAAAGCTATGAAGAAAGAGTGAAAGATTACAACACCCCGGAGGGGGTAGAAGCTTGGATCGTCCACTTGAGAACTTTAAAGGCAAACCAGATTGAGTGAACTCTAGGATGGCTCCCGGTGAGGGAAGTTATATATTTGTCATCCACAAAGAATTATTTGTTATTAATGGGAATGTTGCTGGTTACAATGTGGAATACAAACATTTCAAGGCTTTTACATGACTGATACGATAATGGATGATTCACCAAATGCTATATTGTAATTCCCTCGGGTGTAAAAAGATTTCAAAGGCTTATAGAGTTGCCCTTAGGAAATTGGAAGAGTACAAAATAGAAATCAACCACAATTCAATAGCCATCTACGGATTCTCCTCCCAAGCTTTCATTGTATGGATTTTATTTAGGATCTTCCTTGAATTCCTCCTCTAGTTATTCCCCGAACTAAATCTTTTTCTACTCAATTTCCTGGTCGTTATCATTAGGTGGTGGCAACATATGATCAACTAATCCTGGAACTACCCGTTGGTGCATGGTAGGGGTGACAAGATAATAAGGCAGGATTTTGTGGTATACTTACTCTCGAGTATTCCAACCTGGCTAATCCTTATTTGTCCTATCTAGTTGATCTTCTTTAGTAATCCACACAAAATACTAGGGAGTACACCATGAGTTTTTCCCCACACCCATCGCGACCAGGTCACTCCACTCGTCTTGGAGTCCTCTTACCCCCAGAATTGGAACTTGCGTGTTGTAGTCATCCTCATACAAAGCCATTGGGGACCAAAGAAGCACGTCTTCAACCAAGCCAAACTACCGGAGGACTCTCAGCTGTGCATATGGTTGAAGCCCTTCTAGTCCAATCAACTCGATAAAAATTTTCTCCAGGCCTCCCACAATTGCTCTGCCGCTTAGCCAGGAAAGCTTCGGTTAATGAATTCTCATCTTATGTGAGTTAGAAACTCCCTCCATTCTTCTTGACCGTGGAGTCTAACCCGGTGCCTCATCCTCTTTTCGTGTTTGCAGATCATATTTCTAGGGTTGACAAAGTAGTCGATGGTCGGCTCATTTTGGAAGAAATGCTCTGTAGCCCTGTATACGGCTAAATCGGGAAGGTCAATTTTACGTGTATTGCGGCATCAGACAGTTGTATGATACGAAGCCCGAGACACGCCCCGAGGTCTGCCTCAGGTCTTCATCACATCAACCTAGAGGTGGTACAGATTCAGGGCTGACGTTGGGAAGCGCGAGGGCCAAGAAACATAACTCTGGAAGAAAAGTACAAATATGTACTTAAACATTAAATGGGATTATCAATTGCAAACCTCTATAATAAATGTTGATGTACTAGGTTGGAATTCCACCTCCTATAAAAGACCCTTGTCATTTTGTAAAGGGCACACATTATTGAATGCAAGGCATAAGAACATCTCTAGTTTAATATCAAAACATTCTCTATTTCTCTTTAATAGCTCATTTACATACATTTACTGCTTTCCATTACTCGTTCTTTATTTATAGCTTATCATTAATCATAAATAGTGTACACCGAGGCCTATAAGCTTGTTATAGATCCACCGACCATCCGACACAGGCTCCAAACCTCGGTCTCAAGAACCCTCAAGGTCAACAGTTGAGCCTTCGACTTAAGGCGTTCTAGTTGGCTTTTCTTCAACTTTCTAACTTCTTTCTCCCTACTCTGTACCAACGTACTTAGCTATAATTGTACAATAAACTGGTATTAAGATAAATCACATATTTTTAAAACCACTTAACTAAATATAATTGTAATTACCATTTTTTCGGTAAACAGTTTGGCGCCCACCGTGGGGCAAGAGATAATAGTGATTGTTTTAGTGCTAGTTTGTCGAAAAAATGCAAGTTATCTTTCACACTTTTTCTTGTCCAAAGGATCTTTGATTTCAGGCCAAATTGTCTAACTCGTTGAACGCAGGCGAAAACAACGCTATCGAAGAGCGTGGAGAAAATAGCCCAGTTGTTTCAGGCACCAGTGCACCGCTACAAAACCTTGAGGGTGTCCCAAACCCAAACCCGGTGGACGTGGTCTCGCGCAACGCCCAACACATTGACGTCAGTTCCCGCACCAACAGTGACACACACCCTGCGGAAGAATAGGAGGTTCAGAACACCCCGATTCAGGCAGAAAGGCAGGTAAGCCTTCACGATAGTTTTGAAATATTAAAGGCGCAGCAGTTGGCGATCGCCCAGCTACAAAGCAAACAAAAGACTCTAAGCACTGTAGCTCCACGGGTGGTTCCTCGAGTAGAGCAGGTTCCGGAGAGATCGAGAAACGAGGGGTCGGCGACCGATCCAGCCATCATAAAAATGCTCTAGGACCTCACTAAGAGAATTGAGTCGGGGGAAAAAAGGATAGAAGCAAACAACAAAAAGGTAGAGACATACAACACGAGGGTCGACCAAATTCCGGGTGCACCCCTGATTTTAAAGGGTGTGGATTTAATTCGTACAAAGACCTTTTCCTTCGAGCTCGGCCCCAAAGGCCATCCCGAAAAAATTCAGAATGCCCGACCTGGCAAAATACAATGGGACTTTGGATGCCAACGAACACATCACCGCGTACACTTGTGTTGTGAAAGGGAATGACTTAAAAGAGGACGTCATCGAATCCTTCCTATTAAAAAAGTTCGGGGAAACACTGGTTAAGGTGTGCCATGATGTGGTACCACAGTGTTGCCCATAATTCGATAGATTCGTTTGTTGTGCTGGCAGACTCTTTCATAAAGGCACACGCCGGAGCCATCAAAGTCGCAACCAGGAAGTTAGACGTCTTCAAAATAAAGTAGAGAGAGAGTGAGATGCTGTGGGGGTTCGTATCATAGCTTGCTTCCAAATGGAGCGAAGGGAGTTACTGCCAGTGTCCGACGATTGAGCGGTATAGTCCTTCACTCAGGGCCTGAATGAACAGAGCTCGATAGCCTCGAAGCAGTTGAAACAAAACTTGGTTTGATTACCATGCCGTCACTTGGGTAGATGTTCACAACCGATACCAATCAAAAATAAGGGCCGAAGATGACCAGTTGTGGGCCCCTTCGGGTTTCGTATACCCCAACAGGCTCCTAATGAAGGAACCGAGAATGAGTAAGGAAAGGGACCAACCGTACGTTGAGGATCAGAGACGCGCCCCATGCGAAATATACCTTGCAACGATCGAAGGGCAGATCGAGGTCTCAACCCTCGAGGACTCTTGAGCCAATTTGGTTATGACCGATACACATGACCAGCAGAGGTGCCCCGGCTATCAGAGTACAACTTCAACGTCGATGCTTCAGACATCGTATCAGCCATAAGTAAAATCAAGGACACTAGATGGCCGAAGCCCATATTGTCAGACCCTGCACAAAGAAATCACAACCTGATGTACGAGTTCCACAACATGCACGTTCACAGGACCGAAGACTGCATGCAGCTCAGAGAAGAAGTAGCTCGGTTAATCAACAAAGGACATCTCTGGGAGTTCCTCAGTGACCGAACTAAAACTCAATTTTTGGGAAAGAGAGGCGAACGAGGAAAACGAGACAGGGAGCCGCAACACGTCATCCACATGATCATGGGAGAGATCGACGCCCCACAAGAACCGGTCCTCAGGTGAACAAAGATATCCATCACAAGGGAAAAACGGACTCGAGGTTACATGCCCGAGGACGCCCTCACATTCAGTGATGAGGACATCGAGACTTTGTCTCAACCTCACACCGATGCTCTGGTAATCTCTTTTCTCGTAAATATATTTCAAATTAAACGTGTACTTGTAGATCCCGGTAGCTCGGCCAACATAATCAGGTCAAGGGTGGTAGTGCAACTCGGGATGCTCGAACAAATCGTGCCTACCACTCGAGTTCTAAATGGATTCAACATGGAGAGCGAAACATCCAAAGGAGAAATTACCATCCCAATCAACATGGGCGGCACTATCCAAAATACCAAATTGCATGTCATCGATGGAGACATGAGATACAATGCCTTGCTCGGAAGACCGTGGATACTCTGCATGAGAGCAATACCATCAACCCTCCATCAAATGATGAAGTTTCCCTCGAAGAAGGGAATAAAGACGGTATACGGGGAACAACACAACGCAAAGGAAATGTTTGCGGTACACAATGTGACACCAACAACGACATCCTCCGCGTCAAAAGGGCCGAGAGACAAATAGGTACCCGAACAGCCGTAAGAAGACATGCCCCCAGCCACTTCCGAACCGTTAAGTAAAGGACCGTGCCGCGTCCTTGGAGAAAGAATTCAAAGAGAACGCTACCGCAGTCGAGGTATTACGATCCCCTTTTGTTTAATGAAATTTCGTTCTAACTTGTGCGTAGATACCCGACAAAAGGGATGTGAGACGTCGTCCGGCTCAAGGACCCTAGGTTTTAAAGCATGCGTTGCACTCTTTTCCTTCTGCCGGATTTTGTCCCGGAAAGGATTTTTGCCGGTAAGGTTTTTAACGAGGCAGTACCTATATGCTACATGAGGAAAGCTTAAAGAAGTATTTGAGGCTTCACTCCAATCAGCCGCAAATACTAAGGGCACTGCCCCGGGAGATCATCTTCTCGAATAGGCCAAAGCAAGCCGAGGAGGAATTCCAAGAGAGAACTGTATACCGGGCCAAACGGTCGAACGAACCGTGTCCGCATAGAAGGGTTAAATCCTAAACAAACAAAACATGTGTATTTGTACCGAGCAATGAAAGGACTTTTTTTTTCCATCAAAATAATTTGTGATTCAAAGAATTTTCAATTTTTAGGGGAAGCCCCCAAGGTTGTCTCGGGGACTTCCGCCAAAGCCCGAGGTAGTAAGATCCCAAGAGGGTAACCTCGGGCGTGCTCGAAGTCATAAAACATCAAGTAGGGTACAAACCGATCATACGATCTTGACTTCAAAGACAAGGCTATATATTGGAAATTGTAAGACCCCTAAAAAGTCATACCCTCGAATATAGATGATGAGGATACGATACTCGGGATTAAGGGCTACGACCAAATACAAATGACTTCGGTCGATAAGGCTACAACCAAATTAAAGTGATTCGGGGACGCCCGACTATCGCTGATCCTTCAAAATTATTTCGGAAAGAATCGGTTAAAATCATGCTACCTTTAGTGTAAGCAAGAGTTTCAAACATTTTCATGTCGGCTCGTAAGAAAGAGTTTCGACAATTTTCATGTCGACTCGTAAGAAAGTGTTTCGAACATTTTCATGTCGGCTCGCTCGTAAGAAAGAGTTTCAAACATTTTCATGTCGGCTCATAAGAAGGAGTTTTGAACATTTTCATGTCGGGTCGTAGGGAAAAGCCTCCCTAGGCGCCCATTTGTCACGACTCGTAATCGAGGTTCTTTTAAGGCCATCGAAGAGTCGGGCGAACACGAAAACCTTCGAATGAATATTTAAGCAATGGAAAATATAGCCTTGCTAAAGACTGGTTCAAGTTGAATCGAAAGAAACCCAAGGGTGAAAGTCCTCGAGTCGAAACACGACTCGAAGACTAATAACCCGGGACAGGTTAAACTGAAAACGCCTAAGGGCAGACACATCAGAGCCTAAGGGCTAACGTCAAAGAACTTATGGGCCGATTAAAGTATGCCCTGACTCTGTGATTAAATTCATAGACACAAATATAATAGCCCCAGGTCATTCGATTGGCCGTCAACATGCACCAAAATTGGTAATACAGGGAAAACAAACATGAGCAAACTGAAATGAACGAAGATTCTCATATATACCACTATGACACTTACAAACTCTCCCGACAAATATTTATGTAAAAATGAATCCTAGTTTGCTCTTGGGACCAGTTCCCCCGAAGACCTTTGAACATCGGCATCCACACCAGAAGAAAGGAAGAACTGGGCATCGATCTCATCCGCTTTAGCCTGCTTTATCTTTTCCGAAAGATTAAAACCACGAGCGTTTATCCCCCCAAGGGTCTCTCTGCGAGATTTACACCGAGCGTGCTCCTTGCTTCTTCTGTCCCTATCAAGGGTTTCCCTAAACTAAGCCTGAGTATCGGCGACATCCCTCAAGTAAACGACTACTTTCTTATCAGCCTTTGTTCGTTCCTCTTTAGCTTCAGCTCGAGCATCGATTGCTTCGGCTTTCATCCGCAGCAGGTCGGCATCGATCCTCTCAACTCGATTTGTTTGCACCAAGTTATCTTCCCGAACATTCCGAAGGTGCACCTTGAGCGCAGAAACTCTAGCTAGAGCATTCTTATTGGCGTTAGCGTGGGCGTCATTACGAGCCTTAAGCCTAGAGCACTCACGTTCGTCTGACCGACTCTGCCCCAGAGACGCTCCAAGTCCTCAATCTTTTTCCGCAGCTACGAAACTAGAATGTTAGACCTTGAAAATAAGAGAAATAAAACGTACGCCACCAAAAGCAAGAATCACATGTTCCTCAAGGCGACCCTTGTAGTCGCGATTCCGACTCACCTTGTACCGGAGGTGTGCATCGCCAGTCTGTCACTAAGGAGCATAAGGGATCTCTCCCCATCCAAAGCCTTTCGCAATTCGCACCTCAGCTTATCAAAAACATGCAAAAGTCAAGTTAAGCTAAAAAATGGAAATATAGAGTCAAAACACCAGCGACTCATCAAACCTTACCGCAATGCAGAATTGTTGTCCGCTCTCAAAAGACGAGTGAATCTCGCTGGAGCTGGCCCCCTCCTCAGTAGCCCTCTGAAGGGGAACATGGTCATCAGCAACCTCATCCCCATCAGATGGGCCTTGACCCCGAACCCCCGTCGAAGTACCTTTGACGCAAGGAACTAAAGGTGGAGAGCAATATTTCTCCCCCGAAGCACCTTCATAAAGACGGTTAGGTAGATACAAAGGGGAGGCCTCATCACCACTTTTGCGTCTCCGACAAGGTCTTTCCTTGCAGCCAACTTCCTCATCCTCCAAAGACTCATTCCGTTTGGTGCATTGTCCCGGCCCAAGGCCGACGACTCCTTTCTGTCTTTTGGAGAGTCCGATCTCGCTCTCGGTAGCTCCTCGACACCTGTAAAAGGGAATGTCAGCAAGGAAAATGACTAATCCTCGAGGGAAAAGAGCTCTACGGTACTCACCTTGAGGCATGGCCTCCCACCGACCCTTCGACAAATCATTCCATTTACGCTCATCATGTGACGAGCAGGCCATCAGGCCCCGGATCCAATGTGCTAAATTGGGGATTTCACGTGGTGACCAAGGGGTCGCTGAAAAAAGGGAGAAAATGATTTAGTCTGGGACCAGCATCCGCCTTAGACAAAATAATAGCAAGAGTGTACCACTTATGCATAGCATTTCATTTCTCAAGAAATGACAAGAATTACGCAGGGCTGATGTCGGCGGTCCGCACTCGGACAAATTGGCCCGTCCACCTTCGATATTCATTTTTCTCTCCCCTGGCGATAGAGGATCTGGAGGTCCAATACAATAGGGTAACCAGTCCATTGAAGTGCATGGGATGATATAACCTGATGAGTTGGTCGAGGGTAAACTTGATCTCGGCCTTCTCCGCAAAAAACCTGATCATA
This sequence comes from Nicotiana undulata, assembly GCA_005239495.1. Lineage (NCBI taxonomy): Eukaryota > Viridiplantae > Streptophyta > Magnoliopsida > Solanales > Solanaceae > Nicotiana > Nicotiana undulata. The sequence goes on along the minus strand of ML256527.1, from coordinate 82,502 downwards.
AGTACGATCCTCCAGAATGACGGGTGGACTTGTTCCAGTCTGACCTAGAATTTCCGAAAAAATTCGAGGATGACCTTATCAAGGGGGCCCAATGTAAAGGGGAACGTATACATGTTCAGAAACCCTTCCACATGAGTCGTAATGCCCTCCCCAAGGAAGGGGCCTGCAGTACTGCATCTCTTCCCCATCAGCAATATCTCCTCATCACCTCGAGGTGGTCTCTTCCTATAGACGGTATGGGCCTCGACGAGTAGTCCCAACGGTTCTTAATACCGGAAGACCTCCTTGACTCAAGGCCATCCTTCGAGGCAGGATGTCCCGTGATTTGTTCCGCACATACTAGCGGTGTTCCACCGGCCAAATGAGGAGCAGAGGCAAGTCTTTACTCTCCCTGGCCGACGGGTTCAGGCACAGTAACCATGATTTCTATAAAGCAAGAAAGGGGAGGGAAGGCATGAAGCAAGAATACCTGGCTGAAATGGAGGGGCGCTGAATGACGAAATAATTTTTTGGGGAAACAATTATTCTATAGAGAAAAATTTCCAAGTGAGTGGGCAAGAATGCATATATATAGAGAGAGAGAGCAGTGCAGGTTCACCTAACCTGAAGACCAATAAATTCTAACCATCTCATTTATTTCCCCTTTTCCTCTTCGGTAAATGCACCGGCACAGTTATCTCTATCATTTCACGAATCATTGGGGACCCCCGATGGATTGTGCCCTAAGACGATACCTGAACTAGGGATCCACGTAGTCGTAATCACAGAGCCTTAAGAACCACCTACGCTGGTTCAACCCGAGACAATACGTGGTCTCCAGGGCTCGGCTATCCCAAGAACAGGCCTCGAGAAATCGATGTCGAATCCGAAAGGAATAACTTTGAAAAGGGAAGTTAAGGGGTAAAAGGAAAAATACTTATTTTCAAAAAACTTTATGTACAAATCCATGTCTTTACAATGTTTCTCTAAAAAGGGAAACAGAAAACAGGACTATTCTTCGCCCTCGTTGTCGGCCGAGTCACGGGTGGAATTGCTATCGGAACTTCTACCCGACAAGAACGTGGGCGCTGTCTCTTCCTCCAAAACTATGGTTTCTTCGACATCAACATTGAAATCGACACCCCGGGAAATCGCCTCTTCGAGCGCTAGCCTCCTGGCTTGGGAACGAACATGCTCGACAGCCCGTTTCAATTTCTGCGCTGCGTCTTCAGATATTTTTTAGCCTAGTTATTAGCCGCAATTTCTGCGCTGTGTCTTCACTGAGGGTGCCCCGATCATGGGCATCCCTAATCTCCCCGGAGAAAAAGATGGGCCCATAGTAGATCCGGACACAAAATCAAGGTTGAACCTCTCGAACTCATCAAGGCAGGTCATATCAAACACCGAGGATGGCTCGGGGACTGCAATCGAGTCTCCCCTAAATTTCCCCTCTGAGTGAGGGAGGATAGCATTGGCCATCCTAAATTCTTCTGCCCCATAGTAAGCAGTCGTTAGAATGATCGTGTTCCTCTTTACCCTTTGTACCAAAGGAAGGTTATCCTCGTCCTCGGCGTAGGGACGCGAAGTAACGGCCGAAGTCGGTACTAAGGCTTTGCCCTTGTACTTGCGGGCCTTGATTTTCTTCACTTTAGGAGACTCGTCCGGTGCCTCTTTCCTCTTTCTCTTGGCCTCACCAGGCTTCGAAGTTCCCTCCTCGCCAGGAAAAGGCGGCCTCATCAACAAGGTATCACCGAGACCTGTATTTGAAGGGTGTATGAGAACTCCTTCTTCAAAGGGAGTTCATGTAAAGATCGACGGGAAAGAGTTTACCGTGGTTCTTGGCCTGCCACCTCGTCTGCGTCAAAATACGCTAGGATTTTCCATTGTATGAAAAAGAGGAATCCATTTGCGCGACCCACCCAAACAGATCCTGGACCAAGTTAGGGTACCAAGCAGTAGCTGCATAAATGAAAGGGGTTCAGTTTTGTAAGCGCGGAGGGAAAAACAAAATATACTGGAAGTTGCTTACGCGCCATATTCCACTCCTCCGGGAACAACATCCTATCAGTGGGAATGATATCGGAGGTCCTTACTCTAACAAACCTGCTCATCCACCCCTAATTTTTGGTTTCATCGGTGGTTACAAAAATGGCTTCGATGACCGATGTTGAAGCCTTATCAGGCCCTCTCGATAAAGACGGGGAAAGTACAATCGTATCAAGTGGTTGAGGGTGAAAGTCATTCCCTTGATATGATTGGAGAAATATCAGAGCATGTACACTATCCTCCAAAATGAAGGATAGATCGCGCCAAGTGTCACCCGATATCGGTGACAAAAATCAAGAATCACTAGGTCCACCCGTGGAGACGAGGGCTCAAAGGGATCCAAAGTGAACGGGTATGTATAGACGCTGAGGAAACCCTCTTTGTAGGTCATTATGTTCTACTCAGTGTTAGGAATCTTAACTTGAACCGCTTCTGCCCAGCCGTAGTCCATTTTTACCCTCTCTAATTCGGATACGACACATATATATCTAGACATGGGTTCGCGCCTGCCCGGCATGTTAGGGGGTTTGTCGACGGTGAGGTTAGAAGGTGTCTTAAAATCATCAGGGACACATTGCTCGACGCTCGGTGGTTTATTCATTTCGTCCTCGGACGGGCGGGCGGAGGAAGAAATGCCCTCTTGGGAGGGAACTGTTTTAGAGGTTTTGGCCATGATTGTGTCGAAGCCTTTAACAAAAAAGGCGAAAGAATGAGCATGGAAAAGAGTTGGCGTAGAGGGGTCTGAAAGGTAGCCCAAATAGCTTGAGGATGGCTGTAAAAATGTATATCACGGGCAATAACGAACAATCACCTTGCCTTACTAATATATGCATTTTTTCGCATTGTCTTCCTCCAACAGGAAGGAGAGCAGCTGATTCTAGGGATGCCCATTTGTCCACATCAAAAGGAAAGGAATCAGTCCGGCAGCAAGAGAGGAATTCCTCGAAACTAAATCCTAAACTTCGGAGTGGCAAGTAGCAGAAAGAGGGTTTTCACGAGCGTTGGCGGGTTCTGGAGTGCCTGTCACTACGGGAGGTGGGTGGGGATCAAGAGAAGCAAGGCCGGAGAAATAAGTGGCTCACGAGGAATGGAAAGAAACATATTATATTTGATCTCTAAGTCCGTCTCAATCAATCAAGAATGCCTCAACTGGATAAATTCACTTATTTCACACTGGATCTAGCGCAGATCGTCTCCAGCCCACTTGAAAGGTAGAGCTCTTAGAGTCCTACTTAAAGTGAAAGGTAGTTCTTTAGTTAAAGCAAGGAGAGCAGAAACTGAGGGCTATTACCTATGTATGGTGACGGGTGTCATGCCAGAGTCTGTCCGGGTGGGCTCCTTCCTGAGAATAGATCCCCAATAGCTCGCAGATGAGGCCGTACTCCCATAAGCTTTCAAGTAGATAAAGAAGTTAAGGCTAGTGACATCAGCTATCGGCTATTGGCCTTTGTGAAAGCTCCTCCTCAATATGTTTGATCCCTTTCCAAGCGCGCCTCGTCGATTCTTCCCCTCGTTCTTTTTATCTTGGACATTGAGATCCTTTTTTCGAGTTCCTCAATCTTCTTTCTTCCCCTTCGGGACCGGGCTAGAGGACTCTCTATCGTCCCCATCGTCCTAACAGCCGATCACGTCACGTAATTAGAGTTTAGCAGCCAAGAACAAGAGAGCTACAACACTCAGGTTGTTGAATGATTTAGGATCAGATGAGAAAACCCCGAAGGAGCCATCATCATCTTATTTTCCAGATCAAGACCCTTAGGGAGTGAGAGGGTAAAGGGGAAAGGGTGGGTGGCCCCCTACAAGTTCTTGAAGTCGGATGGAACGAAAGCGCATATAGGAAACGAAACTCTCGACAAGACTAAAACCTTCGCTTGCACCACTAGAGTCGTTCCGGCACTTTGAGTTGTTACCAATAGTAGTGTAAACAACATCCCCGAAACTAGCACTCCTTATGTACTTTTTTTTACTTCATCCATACTTTTTTACTTTTTCTGAAGTGTGGGGCATCCTCAATGCTAATGGTGATCCCCAAGGTTCAACGAATGAATGAAGCTATGATCGTACCCGGATAGAGATGATGGTCTTCCTCAGATGTGGGCCAGTACTCGAATAACAGAAGGGTCGACTTTTCAGCTGATAAATGAGCTTTTGAATGACTGTGTCGGTGGCGATTTTGTGCAACTTTCTGGAGTAGGACATTTAATGCTCTAACAGAGTGGTTTCACGATGGGAATGTCAAGGGAGAAAACATTCGAAACCGTTTCTTATCGCCCTACTCTATGAAACACGGGGACTATCTTTATATGGCTAAATCGGGAAGGTCCATTTGACGTGTATTACGGCATCAGACAGTTGTATGATACGGAGCCCAAGAAACGTCCCGAGGTCTGACCTCGGGTCTTCATCACGTAAACCTCGGGGCGATACGGATTCAGGATCAACGTTGGGAAGCGGCGCGAGGGCCAAGACAAATAACTCTGGAATAAGAGTACAAATCCGTACTCAAACATTAATTGGGAGTATCAATTGAAAATCTTTGTAATAAATGTTGATGTACTAGGTTGGAATTCCCCCTCCTATAATGTAACGACCCGACCTGTCGTTTTGCATATTCGGACCCCGTTCACCTAAATAAGATTTCCCGTAGCGACTTATAGTGCTTTACGATTTTCGGGGATGATTGGTTCGGGATTCAGAAGTGTTTAGAGCAGTATAGGAACAACTAGTTCCTTAAGGTTGGCCTTTTTGGCCAATTTTGACTTCGGTCAACATTTTTAGCAAACGACCTAGAAATCAAGATTTGATGGTTCCGGTAGCTTCGTATGATGATTTCGGACTTGTGCGTATGTCCAGAATGGGTTTTGGATGACCCAGGAGCGTTTCGACGCCAAATAGCAAAAATAGAGTTTCCTTAAGTTCATAATTTGGGTTAGAACGTGTTTTTGTGTTACCGAGGTCTGAACGGAATTCCTAGACCGAGAATAGTTCTGTTATATCATTTATGACTTGCCTGCAAAATTTGGTGTCATTCCGAGTAGTATAGGTCGGTTCGGCGCATTGAAACCGAATTAAAGAACTTGAATTTTCTTAAGTTTGATTCTAGGGGTTTTGAGGTGTGATTTTGAGTTTTAGCGTTGTTTTGGGTGTTCCGAAGGCTCAAGCGAGTCCGTAACATGATTTAGGACTTATTGGTGTAGTTGCACGGGGGCTCAGGTGGGCCCAGGTGCCTCCCGGGCACAAAACGAGGCCAAAATCCAGCAGCTTCAGCTGTTGGTGCACCAGGTCTAGTGTGACTGTAGGTGCGGTTTCCCAGATTGCAGGTGCGAGACCGCCCCGGCGGTCAAGGCCTCGCAGGTGCGGCCTCAGCGGAGATGGTCTTAATCCGTAGGTGCGGACTCATCTCCGCAGGAGCGGATCCGCTGGTGCGGAAACCCCTCCGCAGGTGCGATCCCCAGCCTCCTTGACAACTTTCGAAGGTGCGAGATCACTGAATGCAGTGAGCTCATTTAATACGGGACTTAACCAATTTTCACCATTTCTTCTCCACCTTAGGCGATTTTGAGAGCTCACAAGGGGGTATTCGGCCTAGCTACTAATAGGTAAGTAATTTCCATTTAAATGTCGATTTATTACATCAAATCTTAGGCAGATTAACACCCAATTAGTGCAAATAAAAGGGGTTAGGGTGGAAACCTAGGGTTGATGAACTTTAGAGAATTTCACAACTTATCTACCATGAAACCATTCAAAAAAATCATATATTAATGATCCTTAGGTTATGGGTAAGTGTTTTCTTCGAACATTTTCGGAATCCGAGTGTGTGGGCCCGGGGGTGTATTTTTGGATTTCTTCAAGAATGATTAATTAGCTAAACTAGTAAGAGAATTCCATATGTTTGAGTGTATATTAACATATTTATATAACATTTGACTAGTTTCGAGTCCTCGGGTGTAAAGTTTGGAGTTTCGGGCGCGTTATTGGTTCGAGAAGTAGGTTCTACGCGAGGTGAGTCTCCTTCCCAACCTTGTAAGAGGGAATTGTACCCATAGGTAAATGTAAATGATTAAATTAACCATTATTTTTGGGGGCTACGCACGCGCAAAGTGACGAGAGTCCGTGCGTAGCTACTACTATGTTACGTCGGGTAGAATTTAGGATTTCACAAGCATGACTTTATGTGCCTTACCTGTATCCTTGCATGTGTTCCTAGTTGCTTATTATCTTTGATATTGATATGAGGATTTTAGGAAGTTATGTGTAAGTTTAAAGGTTTAAATCTCTGATTTCAAGTATAATCCATGATAAATTTCTGAATTTCCTGATGATTCTGTGTATGTATACGAGCACCCGTGTCGCATGTATGATTCGCGAGCGGGGTAGCCATATATTTATGTTAACCGCGTCGCATGATCGATTCGCGAGCGGGGTAATACATGCATCTATGGTTTGTGCCGCTCGACCCTCGGCTTATTTTCGTGTCGCTTCGGCCGTACGCTTCGGCATATTATGTGCTATGTATTTGACTGAGAGTCTTGTTATTATTAAATAAATTGCTCCGTGTGAAGGGAACTTGAGACTTTTCGTGATAATCGCTATTTGATTCATGAGAATAAATTGCAGTTTTATATAATTGATACTTCATGACGTAGTAATTTCCATGACTACTATTCCTGTCTAGATTTAATTAATCATGTTATTCGTTAGTGACCCTAGTACGTATCACGTCTACCTCTCGTCACTACTTCTTCGAGTTTAGACGGGATACTCACTGGGTACATATTTGTTTATATGTACACATGCTACGCTTCTGTACTTAATTGTACAGGTTCTGAGGCAGGTTTATCTGGTTATCATACCGGGGCGCGGTCTTGAGGATACTATCTGGATTAGACTACACGGTGAGCTGCTCTTCTTGGCGTTCCTCAGCAGCACTGTGGAGTTTCTATTATTTTTGGATATTCCTGTCTACCCCTTTCAGACAGTTGTACATTTATTTTGCCTATTATGTATATTCCACTAGTCGCCCTTGGACTTGTGACACTAGGACTTGGCACACGTAGTTGGTTTTCCTAGTATTTTATGGTGTCGTATATGTTGGAAAACGATCTTTTGAGTTTCATTTAATCAAGTTGCGCCACTTGAGTGTTTTCTTTAAATGATTTCCTAACTTAAAAATTTGGCAAGTACTTAATTATCCAACTAAGTGAAGTAGCTTCGGTAGTGAAAAAGTGTTGGCTTTCCTGACTCTGGTGTTGGGCGCCATCGTGACAACATGGTATCATAGCTCTAGGTTCACGTAGGTCTCACAAACCATAGGCAAACCTAATAGAGTCTTGCGGATCGATACGGAGACTTCTGTATTTATCTTCGAGAGGCTATAGGGATTTAGGAAACCTCTCTTTATTCATATTTTATCGTGCAGTCGATGGTTTACTAAATCTCATTCTCATATTCTCTCATAGATGGTTAGGACTCGTGCACCTGACGTTCCAGACCCGGGAGATGCCACTACCACCACCGCCCGAGGCCGTGGCAGAAGCCGGGGGAGGGCACCGGCCCGCGGTAGGGGACGAGGGCGTCCTAGAGTTTTTCCATTAGCACCCCCAGCGGATCCAGCAGAGGATCCCATTACTGAGGAGTAGGGTCAGGTGCCCCCAGCAGATCCAGCTCCGATGGATTTCATGACTGCACCGGGATTCTAGGAGGTCATGGGCCGTATGATGCGGTTTATGGACACTATGACCTAGGCTGGTTTATTTCCAGTGGATCCTGCCACATCTCAGGCGGGAGGGGGAGTTCATACCCCTACCACCCAGGCCGTAGGTCATGCAGCGGCAGTATATCAGACTACGGGTCCTCTGCCCGTGAGTGGAGCACAGCCAGCAGCAGCAGCACCAGAACTTAAACCAGATGCGGACGGCGATCCGCAGAAGCTACTTGACAGATGGACTCGATTGCACCCTCTGGTCTTCGAAGGTGAGAGGGGTGAGGGCGCCGATGACTTTATTGATAGGTGCAGGGATAGACTACACAACATGAGGATCTTGGAGTCCCATAGAGTTGATTTCACTACTTTTCAGCTAGAGGGCAGGGCCTGCAGATGGTGACAATCATTTATCCTTGGTAGGCTAGCAGGTTCCCCTCCTCTCACATGGGAGCAGTTCTCAGCTGTTCCTGGACAGGTATATTCCACCCTCAAAGAGGGAAGAGCTGCGGTATGAGTTTGAGCAGCTAGAGCAGGTGTTGATACCAAAGTTTTCCTCAAACTATTTTCAAACTTTCATATAAGCTCTCAAAATTACTCTTTGCAATAATGAGTATTTTTCCCTATTTTTCCATATTTTTATTTAAATTATCTCCCTTATTATTTAATATTTCATATCTAAATAATTCATAAATTATGCTCTAAATACTTTCAAAAATACTTCCTAGATCAGCATGTTATTTATAATCATTTTCTATCTATTAAAATCCAATTATTTCACGAATTAGTCAATTGGGTCTTATTTAATTTCAATTACAACAATTTTGCAATTATGGCCCAATTACATATTTTGTATTATTTTAATTCGGAACTTATGCATTTCTTACACTTAATATGGGTTAATTACTGTAGTTTTGCCTATTTAAACTTAATTTCATCTTTTCGTAATTATTAGATATTTTAAATAATTAATTATCTTTTTTATTGGGTATTTAACATCTAGCCCTATTTTATTTAAATCATAGCCAAATTCTATACCCAATTTAACCCCAACCAATCTGACCCTCAAATGACCCAACCCAAATCAATTTCCTACCCAGCCCAACACCCAATTGATTTGAGCCGTTGATCAAATAAGACCAACGGCCCAAATCCGTTCTTACCTTAAATAACTCAAACGACCCCCCTCCCTTGTCTCATTCTTTCAAGACTATTCCTCTCTCTTCTCGTCTCTTCCTCTCCTCCTTCTCTCTAGAACTTTTTGGTCCGTCTTCTTCTCCGATGGCCCTCAGCTTGTCTCCGGCCACCTCCGGCCTCTCCCCTTTCGACCACCAGCAGCCTTGTCGCCTTTTTCTTCAGTCTGCTTCATCTCTGAGACCTTCAGTGGTCTTTACCATGCCCAACAACTACTGGGGTTACTGATTTGGTTGTTTGCGGCCTTCTCCGGTGGGGCTTGACATGGCTATGTCAGAGCTACCATGACCTTTGAGTTTAACGACACGTTCTCCTATTTTCTCTAAGTTTCTTATGAAAACCTAATTATTTTTGCCTAAACTCCCTAAATCTCTGGTATTCTTGAAGATTCCTACCTATTTCTTTATGTCTTACTTTATTCTCAACTGAATCTTTAAGATCCATCAGCCTTAAACGTTTTGCTTACTTTTTAAAATAAGGGTTTCTCTGAGTTTCTACACTTGTTTAAAAATGATTTCTTCTTTATGTTTAAAATTTTCCTTTGCATATCTCTAATGATTCTATGCTCTTACCGCTTTTTAACTTGCCTATGTTGAAAATCCCTAATTTGTTTTAGACCTTTATGTTTGGTTCTTCCTACTGCCTATTTCCTGTTAAATTTTCTGTGATTATCATGCTTCGAATGATTCTTTAGTTTGTTTGTGGCCTCTCTATGTGATTATATTCATATGTTGTTCGTCTCTTGCCTCTTTCGTTCAATGTTGCTAAACCTATCTGTTGCTAAGATTGTTTGTCTTACTTATATGCTGAAGTATGGTGTTATAACTCTCTCTTGACTGATTTTAATCTCCTTACTTGATGTCTTGATTGAAATATTTCTTTAAAAAACCCTGAATGCTATTCGATTGTTTAAGTTAATTGACTTTCTGTAATATTTTACTCTAGTAAATCACTCCTTAATTGGAGTTTCTGAATTTGGTCCTAATTGTTTACCCTATTTCTTAGTAAAACTGATTCTTTCCTTGTTGATTCTTGACTGATTTTTACTTTTCCTTGTGTAATTATGTATTTTACTGTTTGAATTTGAATCCCTTGACTTAAGGGAGTGATGTCTTGGTTAACAGATCTTGATTATTTCCTTACTTAGTATGGTACTGATTTTCCTTTACCTTATGTGGCTGCATGTCTTTACCATTTCTGAGTTTGAATCCTTTAATTCAAGGGAACCATGTCATTGATTTTCTGACTGATTGGGATTCTGGCCTCTCTTATTACCATGCATTTGTGATTATTACCTTATCTGATTACCTGTTTGCAACTATATATACTTCTACTCTTTCATTGGAACAGACAGGAACACACACAGACATCAATACATTCTCTCTTGTGCTCTTTCTCTCTTTCTCTATTTGCTCTACTGTTGTTCTATGCTCTTGTCTATTATTAGCCGGCTGTAAGCCAAGGCTACTATTGATCTCACACTGTGCTCTTTGCATACTGCTTTTCTCTTTTCTCACTGGTATGTTCTAATTAATTTCAAAGTTCCAAATCAATGTGTTTATTATTGTTTCAGTTTGTCATCTTCTTAATTGTTTTCTACCTATGCTTCTATTGTTTGACACGCGATTAAATCCTTGTTTGTCTATTAATACTTGCCATGTTTATTTCTTTACATGTCTATGAGTGAGTCAATACTTGTTATAAGGCTTGCTTATTCCTGTATACATATGTTAGGCTATTTCTCATTCCAGTTTAGTGCCATGTATGAATTCTTATGTCTCCTGATCCCTCCTGAACCTTTTATCTGTTAGCACCTATCCTGCTTTTGACTTACATGCTGAGTCAATGATGCTCATATGATTGTTGTTCCCTCCTGATTTCACGTGTTATAACTGTATTTTTGTTACTGTCTATTACCGTGTCTGAACTTGGCCATTTCTTGATCCCTGGGCCTCTATGATTTGTGTAACTATGCTTAAATGAGTTTCTTAAGTCTATGTACCTCCTTTTGTTATTATGTGACCTATTTGTCCCCTCACCCCATTGTCCTTGTGTGCAATTCTATACTGTAAAACTACAAACTTTCCTCTCCTTCTTGCACGTCACACTACTCTTAGAAATTAAGTCCTATCCCCTTCGTGTGAGCACTACCTTGAGTACCTCTGAGTACTCATTGAACTCTGACACACAAGACTGGTAATTCCACATCGCACTTGTCTCAACTTTTGGCAATTTGTTTGGGTGCTGGTGTTGTCCAGGGACCCAATGAGGGCCCTAGGGAGCTTTGCCGCACCCAGACCATATTAAGGCTGTGAACCTCGAAAGGAGTGAGGTTGGAAGATTTGGCCTGATTGAAGGCTCCCTATAGAAGTAACTTCTTATTTTCCTTTTGCTACTGTAATTCATTATTATTGGTTTGTAATAACTTCTAAACAAATATTGGGGTTTGGATAGTGAATATGGGGGACTATGCATGCTTAGTCTAGTAATGGGTAGAGAACATGCTCATAGGATTTTCTTACTTACATGTGCAATAGATAACCTCTAGGACATGCACCTCATGCATTAGAAATCCTTCTTAGGTTCTTTCATTTTCAGCATGTCTACTTTACTCATTTTGCAAGCCAAGATCACAGTTAATAACTATAACAAGTAACAAAAACTGTTAGAAGGTATTACTGCATTTTCATAATCATAGCATCTAGAAATCATGTCCTTTAGGTATTTCTATGTGCATTAGATATCCTGTTTTTTAGGACTTCCTATCTATTTGAATTGCGGTTATTAAACACCTAATCAGCATGTTAATCTAATAATCTCGTTGAAATGTGTTTGACCGTTTGAAACATTTATGTAAATACACCCCTTTTAAAATCAGGATTAAATATGCATATACACCCCTTTGAAATAAGTAGGCAATGTATATGGCGCCTAGGCAAACTTTAGGCTTAATACGTATTAAAACCAACTAATTGTGTTTTGCTTGCTGGTATTAGGAATAATCAGTCCCTTTTGGGATTCTCAAACTTTGTTGTTTTCTTTCACTCCTGTTTTTTATCTCTTTGAAGTTCATCCTACTTTACTCTAAAATTCCTCCGTTTTCGAAATCACAACATCTTGAAATCATGCATCTATTTCCTCTTTACTTAAATTTTATCTGATTCCTATTCTATTATTTTTTAATTACTAGGTTTCAACATTACCTCACTCTGCTCAAAATCATTCTATTTTGAACACTTGCCCTATATTCTAAACTCCTGTTTTTCCCTAAATGATTTAATAACTCTTCTTTTACTAAACTCTCGTAAACTACTGGATCCTTACCTCATTTTGGATTACTGGATTCATGTTTGGAATTACTGCTTTATTTAAATCTTGCTTTACTTCTGATTACCGATTTTCTAAAAAAAATTCTTCTATTTTATTGAAAACTTTAAACTGCTACGCACTCTTAATTCTTACTGCTGTCTCTAAACTACGGCATTTCTGAAAAATCAATCATCCTTTTGAATTACTCAGTCTTAACTGAACCTTTTTCTTTCACTACTAAGTTTTCATAACATATCCTTTTACTAAAACTTTTGAAACCTACTGATTTTCAACTCAAAAACTCTTATTTTAGATCCTGACTTTGAGACCTTGATTGTGTTTGAGACGTGCTATTTATGTGTTCACTTGTGGAGGGATCTGTGAGCCATTATTTGCCCTTATGTGTTCCCACATTTGTGATCTTATTTGTTGTTTTACATGTCGCTTAGAATTTAATCCTTTTTAAACCTAGGAGTTCAGCCTAGTACTCACCTTGTAGGATTAGTAGTCATAAATACCCTCGGGGACTTATAGAATGGAACGGGTAATAACACGCAATAAGCTTCGTGACCGACACACGCATTTTAAATACCTTGATAGGGTGGGAAGAGTAGAATACGGATATGATGACCGGTGCGCTAATACCACGTGTAGCCGCCTCTTCGAGGTGTGACATACCGGGTATTGCATTGATGTGATCCGTATTACTTTAAACCTAGGACAGTTCTTTTCGAATGTTTATTCTAATATTTTTCCCAAAACCATTAAAGATTCTCATGCTTGTTTGAAATCCCCTCTTATATGAACCTTACTTGCTACTTGTTCACCGTCCAAATTCACAAATCTTCTTGGCTGGGACCGATAGTTGTGGATCTTGAAGCGTGCCTAACAACTTCCCCTTGGGATAACTTCAAGCCCTTACCCAATCTCTGGTAATGAAAACTAGTTCATGAGTTATTTACTCTAGGTTCCCTAACACCCCATAAAAATCGTTAGGTGGCGACTCTTCCTTAAACCTTTCCTTTAAGGAGTTGTCCAAAAATGTCACAAACCCGATCTCTCCGTACCTAACCCGTGCAAGGAAAAAGGGGGCGCGACAGCATGGCGACTCTGCTAGGGATATTCCCTAGGCTTATACCATTACAATTTGCTTTGTGAACTTGGACCTTTAACTTTCATTTAAATGATTACACCTTTTCCTATTCCCCGTTATATGCTGTTAATTATTTAATTTTCGCAAGTATTTGTTTCACCTGAACAAAACTGACATATCTTTAAGTTTTCTTTGTAACTGCTTTCCATTATAACTGTTGTATTTCCTTTCTTTACCACATTCCTCAACGTGAAAATACATGCCTATTCGTTTAAATGATATTTATTGCATATCTACTCCGCATTCATATTCCACTCGTGCCAAAGAAAAATCCTATAGCAACGCTTACAATGAGTGGTTGCGCTATTCCAACATTATCACCCCTAAATTCGGAAAGGCGTATTTGAGAGTTGTCCGCTCAAGGGTACCGATGTAAAACCCCATAGAATCCTTACTCTATTGTAATGTTGCATGTATCATGGTCAAACCTAGTCAGGCTAAGTGTGTTGTCCGCACAATAGCCTTTAAGATAGCCTTGTCCAAAGTCCATTGGGTTTCCCTGGAACCCAAGCAGACGCCTTCACGTTTTGTGCATTTATTTGGGAAACTAAATGCTCTTTGCTAATTATTGATGTTAAATAGCCGAGTCTAGTGGGAGTAAGGGTCTAACCCTTCTTGTTTTGCAGAAATGAGGCACGAAATTTCCATATTCGGCATGGTCGCCAACATCCACCCCAAATTGTTAAACTGGTGGGAGGATCTTCACTCCAGCGACAAAGCACTCGTCAGGAAACACTTGGGCAACTTGCCCTCTCTTTTGGATATTCAGCCTAACAAAATGATGATAGAGGTTGCTACCCTATTCTGGGATTGCGATCGGTGAGTATTCCGCTTCGGAAATAATGAAATGACACCGCTGCTGGAAGAGATATGAGGTTTGGCCGGTTTGGCTTGGGAATCTCCAGGGTTGCTGATGCTTGAGAATCGCACAGGCCGGGGTTTTCCCAAAATGTTGGGACTAAAGAAAAATCCGGACATGGTATGTTTAAAGGATTCGTACATCCCTTTTGATTACTTGTACGAAAGGTTTGGTCGTAGAAAATCATACCGCACTTATCAGGATGAGTTCACCCTAACTTCTCTAGGGCACATCCATCGCTGAGGGTTTGCTTTCATGGTTTATTTTCTGGGTTTAATGGTGTTCCCGACAAAGAAGGAGAGGATTCACACTAGGTTGTCCATGGTCACTAAGACTTTAATGTAGGGGATCAACGGACATGACTTCAGAATTGTGCCTATGATCATTGCAGACATATACCGAGCCTTAGAAAAGTGTCAACGGGGAGCAAAGCATTTCGAAGGTTCCAACTTACTGCTTCAACTTTGGCTCGCTGAACACCTGCAAAGGGGTGACTACCGACAAGACATCCAGCGAAGAATCTGGGATGACCATATCGCCTTCCACCACCCAAAGCGAATGAACTATATTCCAAACATGTTCGATCAAATGGAAATGCCGAGGGATGGGTTGAGTTACCGGGAAATTTGACCGAGGACCAGATTCGGTGGATGTTTGAATGGTTCCCAACGGACGAATTCATCATCCGATCCCTGGACGCTTCATTTCTGATATTGATTGGTCTGAGGGGAACGTACCCTTACGTCCCTCTCCGAGTTGTGAGGTAAGCACGGAGGAGGAAAGTTATACCTAGGGTTAAGAATATGGGACATTTTCGGGCACACATCTAGGACGACGACAACACTCACAAGTGCCAAGCCCAGAGTTTGTGGCACTGCAAGGTTGTACTAGAGAAAGACACCATTGAGCCAGATAGGTATCATGCAAATTGTACTCCTTTCTATCTAAGCTGGTTAGAAGAAGATATGGAGGGCCAATTCGATCCAGGATTCGCTCAGGGTCATCGGGTCATAGAGAAGAAGGCCAAAGAGCAAGTTAAATTCAACAATCTACGCAAGAGGCTCCGTGAAGTTGAAGATAATCATCACCAGATACACGAGTCCAGCAGAAAGCTTATCGAGGAATGGAAGGATATGGCTATCAGCTCCAACAAGAGGCTAGGGTACTCGGAGCGAGGTATAGTCGAGCGAGAGGAAAAGTTCATCAAGAGGATCGAGGATAGCAAAAGGGCTGAAGGAGCCGAAGGAGGATATCTAGCCAGGACCTACTTGCTGCTGAGACTTCGCAAGCTGGGAAAGCTGATCAAAGAGAGCAGGAATGCCAAATCTGGGGAAGGTCCTTCTAGGACCAAGTAGATGGGGGTGTCTTTTATTTTGTCTCCTTTGATGTAATAAGGCCATTGGCCATTAGTGACTTATATATTTTCGCATATTTAGAGTCGTTTTTATCATCAATAAAATGAGGAATTTAACATTTCAAGTTCTCCAAATTCATTTGTCACTAGGCCTACCTCGGGCACAAAGAGGTTCCCTAACTTAGGATGCATTTTACATTTTTGCATTACGTGTTTAAATTACCGCAACATGTTTTATAATCCTCACTGACTTCCTTACCTTTTGTTTTGTTTTTTCTTTATTTATATTTTCCCTCCCCAAAGGTTAGTTCGTGCGTTTTGGCATCATCCGCCTACTGCACAAGATCAAAGGGTCCTCTTCCTACTCCTCCTCCCAGTCCTCCCAAACGAAAAAGCAAGGGTAAAACTAAGATGGCATATGCAAGCGACACAAGAAAAGACAACATGGTTGAACAAGTTGAGATCACTGATGGTCGAGGTATTTAGGTTCTGGACGAGGGTATGTCTCCACTGGAAAAGAAACTGCTGAAGTTCCAAGAGGAACTTGACCAAGTCAAGAATTTGGCTCACTTACAACTTTCCCTCAATGTTCCAGACATCCCTTTCCCAAATGCTCCAAACCCCACTTTACCACAGAACATCCCTAAACAACCAAATCACCCCAAAGACCTAGTCCCGCCAGCACAATCCAATGCATGTCACCATAACACTCCACCTCTCCAAGGTCAGACAAAAGACCACTTCTAGGCTTACGATAATCCCATTTATGTGGAAACCATGGCTCATTCCACACCGCATACCCCTGAGTCCGACGAGAAGGATAGGCTCATCAAGAATCTGGCCGAGGAACTCAAGAAATTGACCAACCGAGTTCAGGGCGTCGAAGGAGTTAAATGGATTGAGGGGCTGAACTATGAAGATCTTTGCATACAACCTGATGTCGAACTGCCCGAGGGGTACAAACCTCCTAAGTTCGAGATGTTCGATGGAACTGGTGATCCAAGAGTCCATCTGAGGACTTACTGCATCAAACTGGTCGGCGTGGGAAAAGATGAAAGAATCTGCATGAAACTCTTATGAGGAGCTTAAAAGGAGATGCATTGTCCTGGTACATCAGCCAAAGAAGTGGTCTAATTGGGTAAGCATGGCAACGGACTTCATGGATAGATTTCGGTTCAATACGAAGAATGCACCGGATGTATTCTACATCCAGAACCTAAAGAAGAAACCAACGGAGACCTTTCGCGAGTATGCTACTCGTTGGAGGTCAGATCGGCCTTAGAAGAGGAACAAATGAAGAAGTTCGTTGTGCGAGCTTAGGATCCTCAATACTATGAGCGACTGATGATGGTTGAGGGTCACAAGTTCTCTGTTATCATCAAGTTGGGAGAGCAAATCGAAGAGGGCATCAAAATCGGTATGGTCACCAACTTTGAGGTTTTACAAGCTACTAATAAAGCTTTGTAATCCGATGGTGTGTCCAGGAAGAAGGATGTAGGAGCCGTGATGGTAGCACAACAAGCCAAATCCCCTCCTAAATACCAAGTCTATCCCGCACCTTCATTCACATACCAACCAGCTCCAAGTTACCAAGCACCTTCACCCCAATTCCAAGCTCCATCATCCACATATCAGCCTACCTCGGCCATATATTCCCAACCAGCTTCCGTTTACAATGCCTATAATTCCCAACTTTCTCACTACCAGTCACCACCCACTCGCCAACATTTCCCAAGACCCCGCCCTAACTTCGACCATCGCCGTCCGAATTAGTATACTGCCATAGCCAAACCCATTGACCATTTGTATAAAAAGCTCAAAGCCGCTGGTTATGTCACACCCATTCCTGCTGCCACCCCTGAGAACCCTTCTCAGTGGGTCAACCCAAATAAATCCTGTGCTTACCATTCTGGCATGAAGGGACACACCATCGAGGAATGCCGTTCCTTGAAAGACAAGATACAAGCTCCCATAGACAAAAAGATCATTGTAGCCAAGGACCCTGCTCCTAATGTTCGCAATAATCCGCTGCCCGACCATAAATGTGGTGTACATATGATTGAAGTAGATGATGATTGGGATCCCGAAGGATCAATTGGGCTGATTGCAGAGGGTGATCCAAAAAAGCCCACAATTACTCTCAATCCGATTGTGGTTCAGATGCAGCCATCCGAGGATGCTGAGGTAAGCATGTACATCCTACTCGAGTTTGAATCGAGACTGCCCGCCAAAGGAAAGGCCCCAGTGCCGATCGAAGTTGAGTTTGTACGGCCTCTCGAAGTTGCAGTCTGGTCAGCTATAACATATACTCTGGTGGGAATAAGAAGGACCACAACTATTCCAGTGGAAATGTCAACAACGCCACCCTTCTACTAAAACGCCATCCCATGGGACTATACCGATGAAGCGGGGAGGAAAGGTAAAGGCGAGTCTGAGGAAGCCATTGCCGCACAGGGGATGACAAGAACTGGAAGAGTGTATACCCCTGAACATTTGGCCGAGTCTAGCAAGCAGGCCGCTGACCGTCCTCCCACCCTCGAGACAGGTTCAGACGATCATTGGAGAAAGATAAAAGCCAAGGAGTATTCAATCCTCGACCAGTTGAACAAGACACCCGCTCAGATATCCATTCTCTCCCTATTACAGAACTCTGAAACACGTAGGAGTGCCTTGTTAAAGGTGCTGAGTGAAGCATACGTACCGGACAATATCACCAGCGGGGAGATGGACATTATGGTGGGCCAGGTACTGGAAAGACACAAGATCACTTTCCATGAATATGAGCTACCTCCCGAGGGGTTAGGGCATAACAGAGCACTACACATCACGGTACAATGTGAGGATCATTTAATCACAAGAATCCTAATTGATGGGGTTCCAGCCTCAACATCTATCCGCTGGTCACGCTCAAGAAATTGGGCAAAGGTCTACATGAGATAAAGGGAGGAGAGATCAACGTAAAAGCCTTCGATGGTTCGCAGAGGTCCACCATGGGAGAAATCACCTTGTGCTTACAGATGGGACCAACTTGGTTCGATGTAGATGTCCAAGTGATAGATGTGCCTGCATCCTACAACTTACTGTTGGGACGACCTTCGATCCATGCTTCTAGGGCCGTGGCATCAACCCTACATCAAGCTGTGAAGTTCGAATGGAATCACCAAGAGGTAATCATTCATAGGGACGGTAGCAACCATATCTACGGTCGCTAGACCTTTTCGGTCATCGGTGGAAGAAGGAAGTTGGGTGGATAGATCTACCACAACATCAAGCGAGTTAACGCCATTGATAAGGACAAGTGGTGGGACTGTAAGATTGAAAGCATCTTGAACTGGGAAGGATACGAGCAAGGAAAAGGGCTCGGTAAAAATCTCCTGGGAATAACGAAGCCAATAACACTCAAGAAGCACGGTACCACTTTCGGTCTGGGGTACGAGTACACTTGGAAGGAATTCAAGAACTGGTTGCCACCATGGCGCGGCCCCTACTACCCATTGGAGCAGCCAATACCTCACATGGAGAAAACTTTCCAACAAGTTGATATCATCTACAGTACGGATGAAAAGGAAGTGTTAGCAACAATGAGGGATTTATTCCTGGACGATGAGGACATGGAGTGTTGTGTCATTCTTGAAGAGGAGGGGGAGGAAGGCCCTTCCATACAGGTGGTGAGCAAAGAATCATATCTCAAGAATTGTTTTGTCAGGACAACCAAAGCCCGTCGAGCCTCGGGGTAGCAAGGCTAACAAAATAAGCATTATTTATAGTTTATTTATGTAAAGAATTTTCTTGTTTTTCGCATTTTTAATTTCCGCAAGAAAGAGCTCTCATGTTCAAACTATTATTCTATCAAAGCATTCCCAGTTTCTTTATAAATCTTATATTTACTTGCTACTGTTTTCCTCCCCATTACTTTATTTACACAGCATTAATATTACTTATCTTGATGAAACAACGATTGTGACATGCAACGAGGCAACGCAACAAACGGATTTCGAGTCAGACGAGGGTGATATACCTAAGGATATTATTAAAGAGGTCGAGAACTTTGAGAATAGACCTAAATCTAACTTGGACAAGACTGAGGTCGTCAACCGAGGAAACGCAGAGAACGTCAAAGAAACACGCATCAGCATTCATCTGTCGCCGTCAGAAATGGAGGAATATACGGAATTTTTAAGAGAATATGAGGACATATTCGCCTGGTCATATGATGACATAACGGGCCTCAGCATATCTATTGTGGCCCACAAGCTGCCAACCAATCCAACATGCCCACCGGTGAAGCAAAATCTCAAGAAGTTCAAACCATACATGAGATTGAAAATCAAAGAAGATGACACCAAGCAGATTAACGCCGGGGTTCTCCGGGTGGTCGAATATCCTACATGGTTAGCCAACATTGTGCCTGTGCCAAAGAAGGATGGGAAGGTCAGAGTCTGCATCGACTACCAGGATCTCAATCGGGTCAGTCCGAAAGACGACTTCCCCTTGCCAAATATACACATCCTAATTGACAGCTGTGCTAAGCATGAGCTGCAGTCCTTTGTAGATTGTTTTGCCGGTTACCATCAGATTTGGATGGACGAAGAAGATGATGAGAAAATGACATTCATTATGCCGTGGGGAGTGTATTGCTACAAGATGATGCCATTCGGTCTGAAGAATGCAGGGGCCACCTACATGAGGGCTATGACTACCATATTTCATGATATGATTCACAAAGAGATCGAGGTATATGTAGACGACGTCATCATCAAATCAAAGAAGGCCGCTGACCATATGGAAGATTTGAGAAAATTCTTCAACAGGTTAAGGAAGTACAATCTGAAACTCAACCCTGCAAAGTGTACATTCGGGGTTCCTACTGGCAAGTTACTGGGGTTCATTGTCAGTTCCCGAGGAATAGAACAGGATCCATCAAAGGTTAAAGCCATCCAAGAATTTCCGCCACCAAAGAACAAAAAGGACGTTATGAGTGTTCTGGGGAGGCTCAATTACATCAGCAGGTTCATAGCCCAATCTACCGTCATTTGTGAACCAATTTTCAAGATGTTGAGAAAGGATGCTGCAACCAAATGGACCGAGGATTGTCAAAAGGCCTTCGACAGAATCAAGGGGTATCTCTCAACACCACCAGTCCTGGTAAACCATTGCTACTCTACCTTGCTGTGTTGGATGGAGCTTTCGGCTGCGTTTTTAGGCAACATGACGAGACAGGAGAAAGGAGCAAGCAATTTACTACCTCAGCAAGAAGTTCACTCCGTATGAGGCCCGATACTCTCTATTAGAATGCACTTGTTGCGCTCTGACTTGGATTGCATAGAAGCTGAGGCACTATTTCTGTGCATATACAACGTACCTCATATCAAGGATGGATCCATTGAAATACATCTTTTAGAAGCCCATGCCTACTGGCAAACTAGCCAAATGGCAGATCCTGTTAAGTGAGTTCGACATTATTTACGTGACTCAGAAGGCGGTCAAGGGACAAGCACTAGCAGATCATCTTGCTAAAAATCCTGTGGACGGAGAATACGAACCACTGAAAACGTATTTTCCCGATGAAGAGGTATCATTCGTAGGAGAAGACATTGCAGAATCCTACGATGGTTGGAGGATGTTCTTTGATGGGGCTGCAAATTCAAAGGCGTAGGTATTGGAGTAGTCTTAATATCAGAAACCTGTCAGCATTATCCGATATCCGCCAAACTCAGGTTCCCCTGCACCAACAACATGCCTGAATATGAGGCCTGCATCTTGGGGCTCAACTTGGCCATCGACATGAACGTTCAGGAGTTATTAGTGATTGGTGACTCAGATTTATTGATACACCAAGTCCAAGGAGAATGCGAGACCAAGAATTCCATGATATTGCCATATCTATATCGTGTACAGGAATTGAGAAAGAGGTTCACAAAGATAGAATTCTGGCACATCCCAGAGTCCAGAATGAGTTCGCCGACGCACTAGCTACCTTATCATCTATGATCCAACATCCAGACAAGAACTTCATTGATCCTATCCCGGTGGGGATCCACAATCAACCAGCCAACTGAGCCTATGTTGCAGAAGAAGCAGACGAAAAGCCTTGGTTTCATGATATTAAGGAGTACTTGGCAAAGGGAGAATATCCAGAGCCTGCAAACACGCACACTTCGAAGGTTGTCAAATAATTTCTTTCATATTGGAGGAATCCTGTACAGGAGGACTCCTGATTTGGGTTTGCTAAGATGTGTCGAAGCAAGAGAAGCAACAAAATTGCTTGAGGAAGTACATGCGGTCCTCATATGAATGGGTTCGTTCTAGCAAAGAAGATACTTCGGGCCGGTTATTTCTGGATGACCATGGAAACGTATTGCATCCAGTATGTCCGAAAATGCCACCGATGCCAGATACATGGGTATATGATAAAGGTACCTCCCAGTGAGCTTAATGCAACAAGTTCGCCATGGCCATTCGCCGATTGGGGCAAGGATGTTATTGGACCAATAGAACCTGTCGCCTCCAACGGACAAAGGTTTATTCTGGTCGCCATTGATTACTTCACTAAATGGGTCGAAGCAGCATCCTACAAATCAGTTACTAAGAAAGTTGTGGACGATTTCATCCGTGACCACATCGTTTGTCGGTTCGGAGTTCCAGAGTGAATCATCACCGACAATGGTTCCAATATAAATAGTGAACCAATGGAAACAATGTGTGAAGCCTTTAAGATCAAGCACAAGAATTTTATAGCATACATACCTCAAATGAATGGAGTCGTTGAGGGTGCCAACAAGAACATCAAGAAGATACTGAGAAAGATGATAGAAAAGCACAGGCAGTGGCATGATAAGTTGTCATTCGCCTTATTGGGATACCGCACCACAGTCTGCACGTCAACTGGGGCAACCCCTTATATGTTGGTTTACGGTACAGAGGTTGTTATTCCTGCCGAGGTTGAGATTCCATCTCTAAGAATCATACAAGAAGCCGAGCTCAGCGATGAAGAATGGGTAAGAAGTCGTTGTGAATAGCTAGCCCTCATAGATGGAAAATGAATGAACACAGTTTGTCATGGTCAGCTATATCAGAACAGAATGACCAGAGCCTTCAAAAAGAAAGTCAAACCAAGACGATTCACACCGGGGCAGCTGGTGTTAAAGAAAATCTTTCCTCATCAAGACGAAGCAAAAGGGAAATTCTCTCCCAATTGGCAAGGCCCGTACATGGTTCACCGAGTGCTGACAGGAGGAGCACTTATACTTGCAGAAATGGATGGAGAAATCTGGCCAAAACCAATCAACTCAGATGCAGCCAAGCGTTACTATGTGTAACTTTCATGCTTTATCAAATGTTGTAAGTTGAACTACGCCTGACCTGATTCCCGTTTAAGAGGGGATACTTAGGCAGCCCTATGGGTTCAGTCACATTTTAATAAAATTTCATTTCCCCCACGAATGGAAACTGGGGCAGAATTTTGAGGACGGACCTCAAAATTCCGAATCAAGTCCAATCAAGCGGCGCACAAGCAACAATCAAGAAGCATTCACCTATCAAACTGGGGAAGAAGTTTTAGGAGGACCCTCAAAATTCCATAGCAAGAGAGGTTGCAATGTATCAAATGCGAACTGACCTTCTCCCCTTTACCGAACTCACGATTTTTCTCTGGATGCAGGCACAAAGACGGAAAAAAGCCCAAAACATATTATTATCTCCGCAGGACGTATATCTCTCAAAAGACGCTCTCAAACTCGTCGCACATGCTGACGCTTATTATCATCACAAAACAATGCTTCATTCACAACAATCGTATCGCTGCAGTTCAGCATCAGATAAGAACTCTTACTGTCATTTCATTTTCCCGCACTGCATAAGGCTATTCTACCTTCTGAGGTTTCACGCTACCTCGCCTGCATTTTATTTCCTGCATTGCATAAGGCTACTATTCTGCCTTCCGAGGTTCCACGCTATCTCCCTTTGCATTTTATTTCCCGCATTGCATAAGGCTATTATTCTGCCTTCCGAGTTTCTACGCTACCTCCCTTTGTATTTTATTTCCCGCATTGCATAAGGCTATTGTTCTGCCTTCCGAGGTTCTACGCTACCTCCATTTGCATTTTATTTCATGCATTGCATAAGGCTATTGTTCTGCCTTTCCAGGTTCAACGCAACCTCCCTTTGCATTTTATCTCCTGCGTTGCACAAGGCTACCATTCTACCTTTCGAGGTTCCATGCTACCTCCCTTGAATTTTTATTTCTGGCATTGCATAAGGCTGTTGTTCTGCCTTCCGAGGTTCTACGCTACCTCCCCTGCATTTTATTTCATGGCATAAAGCTCCTATCTACCTTTCAAAGCAATCACTTTTCGTGACACTACTTATTTATGCTCTCTTTCGGGCTAAGCTCTGCCTCTCTTTTGCAAATTGCAAGACTAAACTCTGTCTTCTTAGCATCATACTACTGCATTCTTCATGGGCTAAAATACCGCCAACTTGTCCAAAGGCGTCATCGTTCAGAGGCACCATCTTCATAGCCCGAGAACATCATTTCATGGCCTAAAGATCTCTTTTATTCAACCTGCATATCATTATTCAAAGGCACCATCCTCATGGCCCGAGAACATCATTTCATAGCCTGCGAATCCCGCACCAAGCGATTCATGGCCCAGGATATCATGGTCTAAGGACATCATCCTAAATTGTCCAAAGACAACATTCATAGTCTAACGGGAACTTGCATTATATTTATATTATGCACGATATATGCTTGTTATTTATTTGCAGGTAATTCGGCCAGAACAGCCAACCAAGCAGGAGCGGACCACTCCAGTTCTCCCAAAACAACCTCATAATACCCTCCTACTTTTACCCTACCTCGCACCTCGCGTCCGTTCTTGTGAAACATCACCGGTATATTTCTCCGATGATTACGGAACTACATACGTCCTAATTCCTGTAAAACCAGTGATATGTAGGCAGCTCAGAAGCCAGGGTGCGACTTAATTCTCCCACAGCTTTCTCTCGGTCAAAATTGGCCATCATATCTTTACCCGACAACTCTTTCATCCTTCCCGGGTAAAGAGGGGCAGTTGTTGATACCCAATTTTTCCTCAAACTATTTTCAAACTTGCATATAAGCTCTCAAAATTACTCTTTGCAATAATGAGTATTTTTCCCTATTTTCTCTTTTTTAATTTAAATTATCTCCCTGTTTATTTAATATTTCATATCTAAATAATTCATAAATTATGCTCAAAATAATTTCAAAAATACTTCCTAGCTCAGCATGTTTTATAATCATTTTCTATCTATTAAAATTTAATTATTTCATGAATTAGTCAATTGGGTCTTATTTAATTTCAATTACAACAATTTTGCAATTATGGCCCAATTAGACATTTTGTATTATTTTAATTCGGAACTTATGCATTTCTTACACTTAATATGGGTTAATTACTCTAATTTTTCCTATTTAAACTTAATTTCATCTTTTTCATAATTATTAGATATTTTAAATAATTAATTATCTATTTTATTGGGTATTTAACATCTAGCCCTATTTTATTTAAATCATAGCCAAATTTTATACCCAATTTAACCCCAACCCATCTAACCCTCAAATGACCCAGCCCAAATCAATTTCCTACCCGGCCCAACCCCCAATTGATCTGAGCCATTGATCAAATAAGATCAATGACCCAAATTCGTTCTTACCTTAAATAACTCAAAGGACCCCCCCTCCCTTGTCTCATTCTTTCGAGACTAATCCTCTCTCTTCTCGTCTCTTCCTTTCCTCCTTCTCTCTAGAACATTCTGGTCCGTATTCTTCTCCGATGGCCCTCAGCCTGTCTCCGGCCACCTCCAGCCTCTCCTCTTTCGACCACCAGCCGCCTTGATGCCTCTTTCTCCGGTGTACTTCATCTCTGAGACCTTCAGTGGTCTTTACCATGCCCAACAACTACTGGGGTTACTGCTTTGGTTGTTTCTGGACTTCTCCGGTGGGGTCTTTACACGACTATGTCAAAGCTGCCATGACTTTTGAGTTTCACGACATGTTCTCCTATTTTCTCTAGGTTTCTTATGAAACCCTAATTCTTTTTTCCTAAACTCCCTAAATTTCTGGTATTCTTGAAGATTCCTACCTATTTCTTTATGTCATACATTATTCTCAACTGAATCTTTAATATCCATCAGCCTTAAACGTTTTGCTTACTTTTTAAAATAAGGGTTTCTCTGAGTTTCTACAATTGTTTAAAAATGATTTCTTCTTTATGTTTAAACTTTTCCTTTGCA
Organism: Nicotiana undulata; assembly: GCA_005239495.1. Lineage (NCBI taxonomy): Eukaryota > Viridiplantae > Streptophyta > Magnoliopsida > Solanales > Solanaceae > Nicotiana > Nicotiana undulata. The sequence continues at coordinate 56,626 of ML256527.1, read as the reverse complement.
TATCTCTAATGATTCTATGATCTTACCACTTTTTAACTCGCCTATGTTGAATATCCCTTATTTGTTTTAGACCTTTATGTTTGGTTCCTACTTCCTATTTCTTGTTAAATTTTCTGTGATTATCATGCTTCGAATGATTCTTTAGTTTGTTTGTGGCATCTCTGTGTGATTATATTCATATGTTGTTCATCTCTTGCCTCTTTCTGTCAACGTTGCTAAACCTGTCTGTTGCTACGATTATTTGTCTTACTTATATGTTGAAGTATGGCGTTATAACTCTCTCTTGACTGATTTTAATCTCTTTACTTGATGGCTTGATTGAAATATTTCTTTAAAAAACCCAAAATGCTATTCGATTGTTTAAGTTAATTGATTTGCTGTAATATTTTGCTCTATTAAATCACTCCTTAATTGGAGTTTCTGAATTTGGTCCTAATTGTTTACCCTATTGCTTAGTAAAACTGATTCTTTCCTTGTTCATTCTTGACTGATTTTTACTTTTCCTTGTGTAATTACGTGTTTTACCGTTTGAATTTGAATCCCTTGACTTAAGGGAGTGATTGTCTTGGTTAACAGATCTTGATGATTTCCTTACTTAGTATGGTACTGATTTTCCTTTACCTTATGTGGCTGCATGTCTTTACCATTTTTGAGTTTGAATCCCATAATTCAAGGGAACCTAGTCATTGATTTCCTGACTGATTGAGATTCTGACTTCTCTTACTACCATGAATTTGTGATTATTACCTTATCTGATTACCTGTTTGCAACTATATATACTTCTACTCTTTCACTGGCACGGACAAGAACACACACAGACATCAATACATTCTCTCTTGTGCTCTTTTTCTCTTTCTCTATTTGCTCTACTGTTGTTCTCTGCTCTTGTCTATTATTATCCGGTTGTAAGACAAGGCTACTATTGTTCTCACACTGTGCTCTTTGCATACTGCTTTGCTCTTCTCTCACTGGTATGTTCTAATTAATTTCAAAGTTCCAAATCAATGTGTTTATTATTGTTTCAGTTTGTCATCTTCTTAATTGTTTTCTACCTATGCTTCTACTGTTTCACATGCGATTAACTCCTTTTTTGTCTATTAATACTTGCCATGTTTATCTTTTTACATGTCTATGAGTGAGTCAATACTTGTTATAAGCCTTGCTTATTCCTGTATACATCTGTTAGGCTATTTCTCATTCCTGTTTAGTGCCATGTATGAATTCTTATGTCTCCTGATCCCTCCTGAACCTTTTATCTATTAGCACCTATCCTGCTTCTGACTTACATGTTGAGTCAATGATGCTCATATGATTGTTGTTCCCTTCTAATTTCACTTGTTATAACTGTATTTTTGTTATTGTCTATTACCGTGTCTGAACTTGGCCATTTCTTGATCCCTGAGCCTCTATGATTTGTGTAACTATGCTTAAATGAGTTTCGTAAGTCTATGTACCTTCTTTTGTTATTATGTGACTTATTTGTCCCCTCACCCCATTGTCCTTGTGTGCAATTCTATATTGTTGAACTTTTTGATCAGTACTTCTGTTTGTCTTTTTTTAGTTAATCTTTCAAAACAACTCTCCAGTGTTTTTTGTAAACTCTTTTCTTCAAACTACAAACTTTCCTCTCCTTTTTGCACTTCACACTACTCTTAGAAGTTAAGTCCTACCCCTTCGTGTGAGCACTGACTTGAGTACCTCTGAGTACTCATTGAACTCTGACACACAAGGCTGGTAATTCCACACCGCACTTGTCTCAACTTTTGGCAATTTGTTTGGGTGCTGGTGTTGGCCAGGGACCCAATGAGGGCCCTAGGGAGCTTTGCCACACCCAGACCATATTAAGGCTGTGAAACTCGCAAGGAGTGAGGTTTGAAGATTGGGCCTGATTGAAGGCTCCCTATAGAAGTAACTTCTTATTTTCCTTTTGCTACTGTAATTCATTATTATTGGTTTGTAATAACTTGTAAGCAGATATTGGGGTTTGGATAGTTAATATGGGGGACTATGCATGCTTAGTCTAGTAATGGGTAGAGAACATGCTCATAGGATTTTCTTACTTACATGTGCAATAGATAATCTGTCTAGGACATGCACCTCATGCATTAGAAATCCTGCTTAGGTTCTTTCATTTTCAGCATGTCTACTTTACTCATTTTGCAAGCCATGATCACAGTTAATAACTATAACAAGTAACAAAACTGTTATAAGGTATTACTGCATTTTCATAATCATAGCATCAAGAAATCATGTCCTTTAGGTATTTCTATGTGCCTTAGATATCCTGTTATTTAGGACTTCCTATTTGTTTGAATTGCGATTATTGAACACCTAATCAACATGTTAATCTAATAATCTGTTAAAATGTGTTCGACCGTTTGAAACGTTTCTGTAAATATACCCCTTTGAAAATCAGGATTAAATATGCATATACACCCCTTTGAAATAAGTAGGCAATGTATATGGCGCCTAGGCAAACTTTAGGCCTAATACGTATTAAAACCAACTAATTGTGTTTTTCTTGATGGTATTAGGAACAATCAGTCCCTTTTGGGATTCTCAAACTTTGCTGTTTTCTTTCACTCATGTTTTTTATCTCTTTGAAGTTCATCCTACTTTACTCTAAAATTCCTCTGTTTTCGAAATCACAGCATCTTGAAATCATGCATCTAGTTCATCTTTACTGATATTTTATCTGATTCTTGTTCTATTCTTTTTTAATTACTGGGTTTCAAAGTTACCTCACTCTGCTCAAAATCATTCTATTTTGAACATCTGCCCTATATTCTAAACTCCTGTTTTTCTCGAAATGATTTACTAACTCTTCTTTTACTAAACTCTCGTAAACTACTGGATCCATACCTCATTTTGGATTACTGGATTCCTGTTTGGAATTACTGCTTTATTTAAATCTTGCTTTACTTCTGATTATCGATTTTCTAAAAGTTATTCTTCTCTTTTATTGAAAACTTTAAACGGCTACGCACTCTTAATTCTTACTGCTGTCTCTAAACTAAGGCATTTCTGAAAAATCAATCATCCTTCTGAATTACTCAGTCTTAACTAAACTTTTTGCTTTCACCACTAAGTTTTCAAAACATATCCTTTTACTAAAACTGTTGAAACCTACTGATTTTCAACTCAAAAACTCTTGTATTAGATCCTGACTTTGAGACCTTGATTGTGTTTGAGACGTGCTATTTACGTGTTCATTTGTGGAGGGATCTTTGAGCCATTATTTGCCCTTATGTGTTCCCATATTTGTGGTCTTATTTATTGTTTTACATGTCGCTTACAATTTTATCCTTTTTTAACCTAGGAGTTCAGCCTAGTACTCACCTTGTAGGATTGGTAGTCCTAAATATCCTTCGGGACTTATAGAATGGGACGGGTAATAGCACACAATAAGCTTCGTTACCGACACACGCATTTTAAATACCTTAACAGGGCGAGAAGGGTAGAATATGGATATGATGACCGGTGCGCCAATACCACGTGTAGCCGCCTCTTCGAGGTGGGACATACCGTGTATTGCATTGATGTGATCCGTATTACTTTAAACCTAGGACAGTTCTTTTCGAATGCTTATTCTTATGTTTTTCCCAAAACCTTTAAAGATTATCATGCTTGTTTGAAATCCCCTCTTATATGAACCTTACTTGGTACTTGTTCACCGTCTAAATTCACAAAACTTCTTGGCTGGGACCCACAATTGTGGATCTTGAGGGGTGCCTAACACCTTCCCGTTGGGATAACTTCAAGCACTTACCCAATCTCTTGTAATGCAAACTAGTTCATGAGTTATTTACTCTAGGTACCCTAACGCACCATAAAAATCGTTAGGTGGCGACTCTTCCTTAAACCTTTCCTTTAAGGAGTTGTCCAAAAATGTCATAAACTCTATCTCTCCGTACCTAACCCGTGCGAGGAAAAAAGGGGCGAGACAACAGGAGCAGATGTTAGTGACAAATTACGAGGCCAGGTTTTCAGAGTTATCCTGTCATGCCCTCGTGATTTTTTCTACTGATGCTGAGAGAGTGTGGAGGTTTGTAATTGGACTACACTCAGGTATTAGGGACAACATGGCCCGAGAGGTAGATATGGGTACTCCCTATCAGCTTGTGGTCGAGATAGCTCGTAGGATTGAAGGTTATTGATCGAGGGGCAGAGAGCAGGGTCAGCAGGACAAGAGAGTTAGATTTTTTGGAGATTTCAGAGGTGCCCCAGGCAGGGGCAGGGGTCAGTTCAGCAGAGGCCAGCCTAGCAGGCCTCCATATTCAGCTCCTCCACCATCTCCCCGTGGTGCTCCAGTGAGGCCTTATTTCAGCGCCATGCCGGAGAGTTCTTACCGCCCACCAGCCAGATTCTATGCTATTCCGGCCCGAGCAGATGCAGTGGCCTCAGACGCCGTGATCACAAGTACTATTTCAGTATGTGGTAGGGAGGCATCAGTGCTATTTGATCCAGGATCCACTTATTCATATGTTTCATCCTTATTTTCTTGTTTTCTGGATGTTCCTCGCGAGTCCTTGGATTCTCCTATATATGTGTCCACTCTTGTGGGCGATTTTGTGGTGGTAGACTGGATTTATCGGTCTTGTGTGATCACCTTCGTTGGATTCGAGACCAAATCGGACCTCCTGATGCTCGACATGGTTGATTTTGAGATTATCTTGGAGATGGATTGGCTATCTCCCTATCATGCCATCTTGGATTGCCATGCCAAGACGGTTACTTTGGCCATGCCTGAGTTGCCTAAGCTGGAGTGGAAAGGTTCCTCAGTTAGTGCAGCTAGTAGAGTTATTTCCTTCCTGAAGGCTCGACATATGGCCGAGAAGAGTTGTCTGGCGTATCTTGCTTATGTGCGGGACACCACCGCCGAGTCTCCGACGATTAATTCAGTGCCAGTTGTTCGAGGGTTTGCAGATGTCTTTCCTTCAGACCTTCTAGGCATGCCTCCGGATCGAGATATTGATTTTTGTATTGATGTAGCTCCAAACACTCAGCCTATTCCTATTCCCCCTTACCGTGTGGCTCCGAAGAAGTTGAAGGAGTTGAAGGAGCAGCTTGAGGAGTTGTTGGCTAAGGGGTTTATCAGACCGAGTGTGTCGTCGTGGGGTGCTCCAGTCCTATTTGTGCAGAAGAAGGATGGGTCTATGCGGATGTGTATTGACTACCGCCAGTTGAACAAGGTCACCATTAAGAACAAGTATCCTTTGCCGCGCATTGATGACATGTTTGACAAGTTGCAAGGTGCTAAGGTGTTTTCTAAGATTGATTTGAGATCGGGGTATCACCAGCTGATGATTCGAGCCTCGGATGTTCTGAAGACTGCTTTTCGTACGAGATATGACCATTATGAGTTCCTAGTGATGTCCTTTGGCTTGACTAATGCCCCAGCAGCATTCATGGACTTGATGAATAGGGTATTCAGGCCGTACATTGATTCCTTTTTCATTGTCTTCATTGATGACATCTTAATTTACTCACGTAGCCTGGGTGAGCACGAGCATCATTTGAGAGTTGTGCTCCAGACCTTGCGGGAACAGAAGCTATATGCTAAGTTCTCCAAGTGTGAGTTCTGGTTGGATTCCGTGGAATTTTTGGGGCATGTAGTGTCCGGAGAGGGTATCAAAGTTGATCCTCGGAAGATTGAGGCAGTTCAGAGTTGGCTGTGTCCTACTTTAGCTGAAAAGATTAGGAGTTTCTTGGGTCTAGTAGGATACTATCGTCGATTTGTGGAGGGCTTTTCATCCATTGCAGCCCCACTGACTAGAATGACTCAGAAGATCGCCCTGTTCCGATGGTTCGACGAGTGTGAGGCGAGCTTTCAGAAGCTCAAGACAACATTGACCTCAGCACCAGTTCTAGTATTGCCTTCCAGTTCTGGGATGTACACAGTGTATTGCGATGCTTCACGCGTTGGCTTGGGATGTGTGTTGATGTAGGAAGGGAAAGTGATTGCTTATGCTTCGCGCCAGTTGAAGGTTCATGAGAAGAATTATCCGGTGCACGATCTGGAGTTGGCGGCGATTGTTCATGCTCTTAAGATTTTGAGGCATTACTTGTATGGGGTATCTTGTGAGGTTTATACGGACCACCACAGTTTGCACTACTTGTTCAAACAGAGGGATCTTAATTTGAGGTAGCGCAGCTGGTTTGAGTTGATGAAAGACTATGACATCACCATTCTTTATCACCCGGGAAAGGCAAATATGATAGCAGATGCTTTGAGCAGGAAGGCGGAGAGTATGGGTACTTTGGCTTACATTGCAGCGGAGGAGCGACCTCTAGCCTTGGACATTCAATCCTTGGCTGACCGCTTGGTGAGATTAGATCTTTCAGAGCCTCGTCGAGTTCTAGCTCATGTGGTTGCTCAGTCTTCATTATTGGGGGAGATCAAGGCTCGACAATATGATGATCCGTGTTTTGCAGAGCTATGAGAGACAGTGGTTCAGGGTGGTTCCAAGGAGGCTACTATTGGCGAGGATGGTGTTCTGAGACTTCAGGGTCGTTTGTGTGTTCCTAATGTTGATGGCTTGAGGCAGAGGATTCTAGAGAAGGCACATAGTTCTCGGTATTCTGTTCATCCTGGTGCTACGAAGATGTATCGTGATTTGAAATAGCATTTCTGGTGGAGACGGATGAAGAGGGACATTGTGGAGTATATGGCTAGGTGTCTTAACTGGCAGCAGGTTAAATATGAGCACCAGAGGCTAGGAGGCCTATTTCAGCAGATGCCCGTTCCTGAGTGGAAGTGGGAGCGCATTGCTGTGGACTTCATGGTTGGGTTGCCTCGGACTTTGCGAAAGGTTGACGCGGTTTGGGTCATTATCGATAGATTGACCAAATCGGCGCATTTCATTCCTGTAGGTACTACTTATACTTCTGAGAGGCTAGCCTAGATCTACATTTGGGAGATAGTCCGGTTACACGGTGTGCCGGTGTCCATTATATCAGATCGAGGTCGTTAGTTCACCTCACACTTCTGGAGAGCATTGCATAGTGAGATGGGTACATAAATAGATCTCAGCACAGCATTTCACCCGCAGACTGATGGTCAGTCGGAGAGTACAGTTCAGATATTGGAGGACATGCTCAGGGCATGTGTGATTGACTTTGGAGGTCAGTGGGACCAGTTCTTGCCTTTGGCCGAGTTAACTTATAATAATAGTTATCAGTCCAGCATCGAGATGGCTCTATTTGAGGCTTTATATGATTGGTGATGTCGTTCTCCTATCGGGTGGTTTGAGCCTAGTGAGGCTAAGTTATATGGCATGGACCTGGTGAGAGATGCCTTGGAGAAAGTAAAGTTAATTCAGGAGAGGCTCCGTACAGCACAGTCCCGATAGAAGAGTTACGCAGATCAGAAGGCGCATGATGTAGCATTTATGGAGGGAGATAAGGTTCTGCTGAAGGTTTCGCCGATGAAGGGCATTATGAGATTTGGGAAGAAGGGCAAGCTGAGCCCGAGGTTTATAGGTCCTTTTGAGGTGTTGAGGCGAGTGGGGGAGGTTGCTTATGAGCTTTCTTTACCTCCTAATTTATCAGGGGTTCATCCGGTATTTCATGTATCCATGCTCCGGAGATACCACGCTGACTTCTCTCATGTGGTTTATTTCAGCACTATTCAGATGGATGAGAGATTGGGCTACGAGCAGGAGCCATTTGCTATTGTTGATAGACAGGATCGCCAGTTGAGATCCAAGAGAGATTCTTCCGTAAAGGTCCAGCGGAGGGGCCAACCGGTCGAGGAGGCGACTTGGGAGTCCGAGGAGGGCATGCGGAGCAGATATCCGCACTTATTCAGCACATCAGGTATGTAACGACCCGACCGGTCGTTTTGCGTATTCGGACCCTATTCCCCTAAATAAGACTTCCCGTAGCGGCTTATAGTGATTTATGATTTGCGGGGACGGGTGGTTCGGGATTCAGAAGTGTTTAGATCAGTATAGGAACAACTAGTTCCTTAAAGTTGGCCTTTTTGGCAAAGTTTGACATTGGTCAACATTTTTAGCAAACGACCTCAGAATCGAATTTCAACGGTTCCGGTAGCTTCGTATGATGATTTCGGACTTGTGCATATGTCCGGAATGGGTTTTGGATGACCCGGGAGCGTTTCGACGCAAAATAGTGAAAATAGAGTTTCCTTAAGTTCATAATTTGGGTTAGGATGTGTTTTTGGGTTACCAAGGTCCGAACGGAATTCCGAGATAGGGAATAGTTCCGTTATGTCATTTATGAATTGCCTGAAAAATTTGGTGTCATTCCGAGTAGTATAGGTCGGTTCGGCGCATTGAAACCGAATTCAAGAACTTGAATTTTCTTAAGTTTGATTCTAGGGGTTTTGAGGTGTGATTTTGAGTTTTAGCGTTGTTTTGGGTATTCCGAAGGCTCGAGCGAGTCCGTAACATGATTTAGGACTTATTGGTGTAGTTGCACGGGCGCTCAGGTGGGCCCAGGTGCCTCCCGGGCACCAAACGAGGCCAAAAACCAGCAGCTTCAGCTGCTGGTGCACCAGGTCTGGTGTGACCGCAGGTGCGGTTGCCCAGATCGCAGGTGCGGCCCCAGGGAGATGGTAAAAATCCGCAAGTGCGGACCCTTCTCCGCAGCATCGGATCCGCTGGTGCGGAAACCCCTCCGCAGGTGCGATCCCCAGCCTCCTTGCCAACTTTTGCATGTGCGAGCCTTGGCTCGCAGGTGCGAGACCGTAGGTGTGGTCCTCGAGCCGCAGGTGTGAGATAACTGAAGGCAGTGAGCTCCTTTAATACTGTATTTAACCAATTGTCACCATTTCTTCTCCACCTTAGGCGATTTTGAGAGCTCACAAGAGGGTATTCGGCCTAGCTACTAAGAAGTAAGTAATTTCCATTTAAATGTCGGTTTATTACATCAAATCTTAGGAAGATTAACACCCAATTAGTGCAAATAAAAGGGTTTAGGGTGGAAACCTAGGGTTGATGAACTTTAGAGAATTTCACAACTTATCTACCATGAAACCATGCAAAAATCATATATTAATGATCCTTAGGTTATGGGTGAGTGTTTTCTTCGAAAATTTTCGGAATCCAAGCGTGCGGGCCCGGGGGTGTATTTTGGGATTTCTTCAAGAATGATTAATTAGTTAAACTAGTAAGAGAAATCCATACGTTTGAGTGTATATTAACATATTTATATAACATTTGACTAGTTTCGAGTCCTCGGGTGTAAAGTTTGGAGTTTCGGGCGCGTTCTTGGTTCGAGAAATAGGTTCTACGCGAGGTGAGTCTCCTTTCCAACCTTGTAAAAGGGAATTGTCCCCATAGGTAAATGTAAATGATTAAATTAACCATCATTTGCGGGGGCTAGGCACGCGCAAAGTGACGAGAGTCCGTGCGTAGCTACTACTATGTTATGTCGGGTACAATTTAGGATTTCACAAGCATGCCTTTATGTGCCTTACCTGTATCCTTGCATGTGTTCCTAGTTTCTTATTATCTTGGATATTGATATGAGGATTTTAGGAAGTTATGTGTAAGTTTAAAGGTTTAAATCTCTTATTTCAAGTATAATCCATGATAAATTCCTGAATTTCCTGATGATTCTGTGCATGTCTACGAGCACCCGTTTCGTATGTATGATTCACGAGCGGGGTAGCCCTATATTTATGTCAACCGCGTCTCCTGATCGATTCGCGAGCGGGGTAATGGATACATCTATGGTTCGTGCCGCTTGACCCTCGGCTTATTTTCGTGTCGCTTCGGTCGTACGCTTCGGCATATTATGTGCTATGTACTTGACTGAGAGTCTTGTTATTATTAAATAAATTTCTCCATGTGAAGGGAACTTGAGACTTTTCGTGATAATCTCTATTTGACTCATGAGAATAAATTGCAGTTTTATATAATTGATAATTCATGACGTAGTAATTTCCATGACTACTATTCCTGTCTAGATTTAATTAATCATGTTATTCGTTAGTGACCCTAGTAAGTATCACATCTACCTCTCATCACTACTTCTTCGAGTTTAGATGGGATACTCACTAGGTACATATTTGCTTATTTGTACTCATGCTACGATTCTGTACTTAATTGTACAGGTTCTGAGGCAGGTGTATCTGGTTATCATACCAGGGCGCGGTCTTGAGGATACTATTTTGATTAGACTACACGGTGAGCTACTCTTCCTTGCGTTCCTTAGCAGCACTGTGGAGTTTCTATTATTTTTGGATATTCCTGTCTACCCCCTTCAGACAGTTGTACATTTATTTTGCCTATTTTGTATATTCCACTAGTCGCCTGTGGACTTGTGACACTAGGTCTTGGCACACGTAGTTGGTTATCCTGGTATTTTACGGTGTCGTATATGTTGGCAAACGATCTTTAGTGTTTCATTTAATCAAGTTGCGCCACTTGACTGTTTTTTTAAAATGATTTTCTAACTTAAAAATTTGTCAAGTACTTAATTATCCAACTAAGTGAAGTAACTTCGGTAGTGAACTAGTGTTGGCTTGCCTGACTCCGGTGTTGGGCGCCATCACGACCTGAGTAGGAATTTGGGTCGTGACATATAAAAAGGGGACCCTTGTAATTTTGTAAAGGGAACACATTATTTAATGCAAGGCACAAGAACATTCTCTGCTTTAATATCAAAACATTTTCTATTTCTCTGTACTAGCTCATTTACTCACATTTACTGCTTTCCATAACTCGTTCTTCATTTATAGCTTATAATTGATCATAAATAGTGTACCCCGAGGCCTATAAGCCTGTTATAGCTCCACTGACCGTCTGACCCAGGCCTCGAACCTTGGTCTCGAGAACTGTCGAGGTCAACAGTCGAGCCTTCAACTTAAGGCATTCTAGTTTGCCTTTCTTCAGGTTTCTAACTGCTTTCTCCATACTCTGTCCCAACGTACTTAGCTATAATTGTTCAATAAACTAGTATGAAGATAAATCACATAGTTCTTACAACCACTTAACTAAATATAATTGTAATTACCATTTTTCCGGTAAACAAGAGTTGATAATGCCCTGAACATCTCCGTCATTTGCAGCGGGATAAGAGTGACTCAAAAATTCCCTCAGAATGAGAGGTCGTATATTGATGGTTATTCACTCCTCCCATTGTGGATAAATAATAAGTCCTAGTAATTCCAAGGAGAATGTTAAGGGGAAAAGGGTCTCCCATGTTTGCTTATTACATTGAAACTCCTCAATATGCCAGTTGTATCTTTCCCGATGCCCAAATATATAAAACAATTGGTCTAGGCTTATCCACCCATCTTCGACACTTTTCAAGCTTCTGTTACTTTTTAATCCAAGTCTGTAGAGAAACCTATGACCCGACGACTAGTAGTGTGGGATTTCAACCGTCGAATGGAAATTCAGTGAAGCTGGTAACTTCCTTGGGTGTTGGCATCAACTCACAGTTAGAAAACTTGACAACCGTCTTCGGTCAATCCCTGAACTCTATTAACAACCTGGTGAGTACTCTATCGGCTCGTACATTCATTAATGCGGTCATCGCTTCGAGTTGCGTCATGATTCCTTTTCTGTGTTCTCGTTGGATATTTCTTCACCACTATTTCTTCTTGTGCGGTTCTCCTATGACGATGCTAATTTTCGGGATGTTGTGGTTGATTTCCATCAAAATGGGAGAAAATTCTAGGTAAATGCTTTTCTCCAAATCATTGTTGTCGTATCTGGATTGATATGTCATTCCATAAAGGCATGTCGTTAGGTGCATGACCTATTGGTTTTCCTACTCGTGAGTAAATGCCAAGGATCGAGAAACCTAAGATTTATGCAGCATGACCTACGTTTGCTAAGAGTATAGTGGTTTCTAAATCCTGGAGCTGGATTGGACAACTTCGAGACGATATGTCAGTTGACCAGACAACGTCGTCCTTTGAAACTCTAGTGTTTTGAAAAGAAGGTTGGAGGGGTGGAAAGACAATGATTTGTGTGTGATTGTATACGACCAAGACTGTATAGAAAAAATGTGATGACAATATATAAAGTAGTAAAAAGTAATTGTGACGAGCCAATGATAATAGTAAGAATTAAGCCGGTAAACACTTATTTACAAAGTCATTTAAAGTATGAAGTGTCAAGCAACTAAAAAGAGCAGGTAAACACATATTTGCACATGTAAGCACATAGCAAAGTGCCAAGCAAAATAGAATATAAACAAACAACCTTGAGTTTCAAAGTCTAGCCTAAGTCTGCTAAGGTAAGAACGAAAGTGTAAAATCTCCAGCAGAATCGCTATGTTGATGTGTTGTGATGACCCAAAAGGTCATCTCTTGTTTTATAAGTTAAAAACTGTGTTTCGAGGCCTTAAAAACCTCATGTTGTCTCACCTCATTTTGCGTGCGTAGTCCCGGGCGTAAATCCAAAAGGCCCTTATGTGAAAAATTGAGAAAATGCTAATTTTTCCTTTAAAATTAAATTTATGTTGACTTCGGTCAACATTTTGGGTAAACTCGGACCCGTGATTTGACGGTCCCGAATGGTCCGTAGGTAAATATGGGACTTGGGCACATGCCCGGAATGGAATTACGGGGTCCCTAGCCCGAGAAATAAATATTTGAAAGAAATTGTTTAACTAAGATTATTAGAGCTTTTGGAAATTTAACTGTGTTTGGATTTTATAGTATCGGGCCCGTACTTTGGTTCCGGAGACCAGTACAAGTTTACATGGTATTTGAGTTGTGCCTGTACAATTTGGTAAGAAACGGAGGTCATATAATGTGATTCGGACCCGTAGTTGTAACATTTGAAACTTTAAGAGTTCTTGAGATTTTCATTGATTTTGATGCTAAGTTCGTTGTTTAAGATGTTATATTGGCGATTTGATCGCACGAGTAGGTCCGTAGGATGTTTTTACGGTTGTGTGCATGTTTCGTTTGGTGCCTCGAGGGCTTGAGTGAGTTTCATATGGGCTTTGAGGTGTTTTTGACTTTGAAAAATCTGGTGTAACTGCTGTATCTGTGTCTAGTACCTTGTGTTAGGAGAACACGTGGTCACCCACGCAAACACGAAAGGTAAACGGGGCTGGAGCTGGGTTTGTTTTATGCGAACGCATAGACCTGCACGCGAATGCAGAGCACTAGGGGGGGCTGCTCTATGCAAATGAGGATGGTCAAACGCGAACACATAGTTTAGAAGGAGGCTGGTCAGAGAATTTAGGTTAAGCCTATGTGAACGCGACCCCTTATACGCGAGCGCAAAGGCAGGGCTGTGCTAAACCTTCGTGAACGTTTGGCTTATCCTACGATCGCATAAGTCCTCAACAGGCTGCCCTTCGTGAATGCGGAAATGTTCACGTGAACGCACTGAGCACTGTCACCCAACATTTAAAACAATAGCAAAACGGGAATTAAGCCATAACTTCATATTGTCAAAACCAAGGAAGCTTAGGGGCGATTTTTGAAGAGGTATTTCAGCACCAAATCATAGGTTTGTGTTCTTACACTCATTTTCTTTATTTTGCATCAACACCCATTAGATTTCTAGGCTTAAATCTTGTTCTTTAAGGGTAGAAATTAGGGATTTTAGGAGAATTGGGAATTTTACAAATTTGGGAATTTAGAATTGGATTTGGGATGGGATTCCGAAACTAATTACATATTCGGACTCGTGGGTGAATGGGTGATCGGGTTTTGGTCCGAACCTCGTATTTTGACCAAGCGGTCCCAGGGTCAAATTTTGACTTTTTGGGGAAAATGATAGATAACCTATAATTAAGCATTGAGGTTGAATTATTTAGCATTTATTGATGTTGTTAAGTTAATTATGTCTAGATACAAGTTAATTGGAGGCGAATCCTAAAGGGAAAGCGGTGTTTGAGGCTTGAGTTTGGCCGTGGAATCCGAGGTAAGTGTTTGGTCTAACCTTAGCTTGAGGGAATAAGTGTTGTGTTCTATTTGCTACGTGTTAGTATTATGTTCAACGTATAGGTGTGGTGACGAGTATCTATACGTTGGTGTCAAGCATGTCCTTGAGTCGTATATTGTGATTGATATGATTTTTCATTAAGCACTACTTAGGTTAAAATTGATAATTATTCATGTTGATGATATTTTCTTGGTATTGCCTATTGGTGAATATTGGTTCAAGTTGAGATTTATTTCGTGAAGCTAATTAATTAAGCGAGATTGGTTATAGTTGTTTCCCTTACCGGGATGATATTGTTTTTGTTGTTGACTCCCTTATCGGGATGTTATGGTTTCTATTATTATTTATACTGTTAATTTCCTTGTCGCGAGTCTGTCAACTCATTTGTTTAGGTGAGAAAGAGTGTAAAGCACGAAGGGTGATGTCGTACGTGATATTGTGAGTGAGTGTTAAAACATGAAGGGTGATGTCATGCCGATATTGTGAGTGTTAATGAACAAAGGGTGATGTCGTGCCATATTAATGAAATTAAAAGCACGAAGGGTGATGTCGTACGTGATATTGTGAGTGAGTGTTAAAACATGAAGGGTGATGTCATGCCGATATTGTGAGTGTTAATGAACAAAGGGTGATGTCGTGCCATATTAATGAAATTAAAAGCACGAAGGGTGATGTCGTGCCATGATTATGGGAGAGTAAAAGCAGGGAGGGTGATGTTGTGCCGTTTCTGTTGACTCTATGGTGAGGATGAGAGTAAAAGCACGAAGGGTTATGACGTGTACTTGTCTTTGTGTTATTATTTCCGTTGTTTTAAGTTTGATATTTATTTTGTCGCTTTACTTTGTTATTTTCATAACTTGATATTTCCACCCCTCAGCATGTTTCCCCCTTCTTTTTGAATTAAGCTGCTTAGTTCTTGTTATTATTATTGTCTTTCGTATATGATTAAACTGCATAGGTTTATATAGTTGTTGTGTCTTAGCCTCGTCACTACTTTGCCGAGGTTAGGCTCGACACTTACCAGTACATGGGGTCGGTTGTACTGATGCTACACTATGCACTTTTTGTGCAGATCCCGGTACTGGACCCTTCAGACCATAGATCGAGATTGCTGTCTTCTGTCCAGTGGAGACCCGAGGTAGTCCTGTAGGCGTCCGCAAGCCTTGGTGTCCCCTTCCATCCTATTTCCTCTCTGATCTTATTTACTTGTGAGACAGATGTATATTTATTTTGTTCATACCACTATTTGTAGTATTCATAGACAGTCCGTGGAATTGTGACACCAGTTCTGGGCGTAGCTTTATTTTGGACTTCGCATTAGTATTAAATTAAACTTTTAAGTTCTGTTATCACGCATTTTGACTTCCGTTGATATTTTTCTTAAATCGCCTGGTAAACTATTAAGATAAGAGAATAAGATAAAATAATCAGTAACGTTGGCTTGCCTAACGGGTACAATTTTAGGCGCCATTACGGTCCCGACGGTGGGAAATTCGGGTCGTAACATGTGTGATGACCCAAAGGCTCATGTTATGAATTAAGACTCTATTCCGTGCTCATTAGCCTTAAAAAGATTAGGAAATAATATAAGAAATAATCCGAGCGTGAATCCGTGAAGTCCATATATGATAATATAAAAAATAATAAATTTTAGAGTTAAAATTTGATTTTAGTTGACTTTGGTCAACTTTTTGGCTAAATGGACCCGGACTCGTGTTCCGAAGGTCCGCAGTAAAATATGCGACTTGGGCGTATGCCAAGAATTGATTTCCGAGGTCGCTAGCTTTAGAAATCACTTTTTGAAGAAAATTGTTGTGTTGGATTTTTAATGAAATAAAGAAATAAGTTGATGTATGAAACTATTGGTATCGGGACCGTATTTTGGTTCCAGGTTCCGGTACATGTTTGTTATAATGTTTAAGTACTATCTGTTAAATTTGTTGGAAATCAGAGTTCATTTGACGTGATTCAGACGTCTGGTTGAGAAAATAGTGAATTTGAAGTGTTCTTGAGAAAAATCATGAGTTTTGAGGTTAAACTCGTAGTTTTAGGTGTTATATTTGTGATTTGATTGCACGAGAAAGTCTGTATGACGTTTTTAGACTTGCATGAATGTTTGGTTTGGAGCCCTGAGGGCTCAGGTGAGTTTAGGTAGGCTTCCAGATGTTTTCAACTAGTAAAAATATGTTGTTATAACAACTTCTGGTGCACTGACTCGTTTTTCTTCGCGATCGCGAATAGTAAATGCACTGGGGGGTCATTTTGTTCTTCATGAACGCGAAGTCCAAGACGCGAACACGAAGCATTGGTGGGGTACCCTTCGCGAATACGATCTGAATTGAGCGAACGCGATTAGTAAATGGGTCCGGGGCAGGGTACTCACACTTTCTCTACTCGAACACGATCACCTGGTCGAGAACGCCATGGTCACAGGTCGCAAAGCACCCCCAACGCGTTCGATCCCTCGTGAACGTGAAGTCCATTGGGCCATAATTCTGCGCGATCGCGACAGGCCCCTCTCGAACGCGATGAAGGCCTGTCCAGTGACTTAATAACAAAATTAAAAACGGGAAGCAACTATTTTTCTCATATTTTCAAACTAAAAAGACCTAGAGGCGATTTTCATTAATGTTAGTTCCTTTATAAGTAATTAAGCATATTGAACTAATTATGACTAGATACGAGTGTGTTGGAGTTGAATTTGAAAGGAAAAGTTATAATTGAGCAGTGAGTGGCCTGCGAAATTGAGGTAAGTGTTTGGTTTAACCTTGACTTGAGGGATTAGGAATCCCCAACTTAAATGCTATGTGAAATTCCATGTGTGTGGTGTATAGTTAATATGACGAGTATCTATGCACCACCAAACTATCTGTTTAGTATGTTCCCTTTCCCGTTTCCAATTTGTTATATTCATGTCTTAATTGTTTCATGATTTTTTATGCTTCCATGTCTACTTGTTTTTGTCCACTTGTTTTATTAAATATTGTTTCACTTATTTGAAAGTATTAATTGTTCCTTAGCTTCATTGTGGTTCATTAATGGTTGAGCTGGTTGTCAGTGTTTCATGATTTATTTTGGTTGGTTTCGCTCTATAGTAATCTTTAGTAGTTCGTGAATTGTGACTCACAATCCTGGATTGCTAGATGTTAGCATTAGTTCGTGGTATCGTTTTATTTCTTCAGAAATTATCTTGGTATCATTTACTGGATAATATTAGACTTCGTATTATGTTTTTTTAATTTTTTTAATTGTTGAACCCTTTAACGTTGGTTTGCCTAGCAAGAATAGCGTTAGGCGCCATCATCGTCCCGACAGTGGGGAATTCGGATCGTGACATGATGCACCCTATTTTTAACAGGTCAAAACAAAATACAACTTGTGGTTTTACTAAATTTGATAAAATAACAGTCACTACCTAATATTTAAAGGTGTACTAGGGTACCTATAGGTCTCTAAAGATCATTATTCTAATTGTATAATGCCGAAATCGGAGGTGTCCGATTTCGAGGTCTTTTTTGTGCCAAACCAGAGCTCAGAAGGCTTGAAGCAAGGTTCGAGTCCGATCACAGAATGCATACCTCGAGAGAGTGCATCGAAGGCCCGACACAGCCGACCTCGAGGCAGTGCAAAATCGATGAAAGTCAAGACAAAGCGGGAAATTCCTAAGGACACATGGTTAGGACGGAAAGGATTTGTAAGAAATAGTACAACTCCGCACTAAGCCGTTATACAGCTGTACCAATAGTATTCTTTGTCATAATTAGAAATGTACCATATTAGGGTTTTCCCCTCCTATATAAGGGGGACCCTAATCATTTGTAAAAGGGATCATTCACTGATATAGAACATTCTACTCTGCTTTTCTCGTTTAATGTGCTCAACATTATTCTTCAGCTTTATTGTTCTTCATTTATTGTTCATAATTTACTGCTATCGACCGACCTCGAGACATCGAAACTCTCGAGCTCGAGGCCCCTAGTCCTTTGAAAACATTGGTTTGGCTCTCATTTCTTCTTACTTACACTACATATTTCTTTATTATTGACTAGTATTGAAATAAATTACATATTTTTAGAACCACAAATCACATTTAACTGTTAATACCATTTTCGAGGTAAATAGTTTGGCGCCCACCGTGGGGATAAAGATAATAGTGATTTTGGTGCCTTTTTTATGATAACACAAGTTATTCTTCACATTTTTTCTTGTCCAAAGATTCTTTGATTTAAGGTCAAAACATGTCTAACTCAGCAAACATGCATGGAAACGACGGTCTCAGAGTCCTTGGAGAAAATAGTGCAACAACTTCAGGGGGGTTGGTGTACCACCGCTCAACCCTGGGGTAGCACCAGATCCTCACCCAGACGATGTTGGTTCTCATATTATTGTGCACGTCGATTTGGGCACTGATATTGAAGGGAGTGTAAGCGGAGGGGACCGCCCTGATGCACAAAGAACACAGGCTCGAGATGAAGTTAGCCTACAAGTAATCTTTGAAATGTTACAAGTACAACAAGTTGCTATTGCTCAGCTACAAAGCCAAGAAAAGACTCCGAGCACAGCAGGACAAGAAACAGCTCTTCGAGCAAAGCCAGCACCAGGAACTGACCCCATCATCACGAGGATGCTCGAGGAACTCACCAAGAGGGTCGAGTCAGTAGAAAAGAAGATAGAGGACAATGATAACAAAGCAGATACCTATAACTCGAGGGTCGACCAGATCCCGGGAGCACCTTCGGTCTTGAAAGGACAGGATTCGAAGAACTTTGTATTGAAACCATTCCCACTGGGTGCAGATCCGAAGCCCATTCCGAAGAAGATCCGGATGCCCGACATCCCACAATACAACGGGACCACAGATCCAAATGAGCATATCACCACATATACTTGTGGTATAAAGGGAAATGATTTAAAAGACGACGAGATCGATTCTGTCCTGTTGAAGAAATTTGGAGAAACCTTGTACAGAAGGGCTATGATGCGGTACCATAACCTGCCCCCGAACTCAATAGATTCGTTTGCCATGTTGGAAGACTCATTTGTAAAGGCACATTATGCTTCAATTAAAGTTTCTACGAGAAAGTCCGATGTTTTCAAAATCAAACGAAGAGAGAACGAGATGCTAAGGGAGATCGTATCCCATTTCCAAATGAAGCGAATGGAATTACCACCAGTCTCCCATGACTGGGCAGTGCAAGCCTTCATGCAAGGACTGAATGAATGAAGCTCAATTGCTTCGAAGCAACTGAAGCAAAACTTGATCAAGTATCCCGCCGTAACTTGGGCGGATGTGCACAACATGTACCAGTCAAAAATTAGGGTCGAGGATGACCAATTGGGAGCCCCCTCGGGCTCAGTGTATCTGAGCAGGCTGCTAGCAAAGGAATCAAGAAATGCAAAAAGGGAGATGAGACCAAACAAGTAAAGGTATCAGCCGTACATTGAAGATCGAAGAAACACTTCAAGGCGTAACATACCTCGAAATGATCGAAGGGCTGATAGACCAAATTCACGGGAACTCGTGAGAATAAATGGGTTCGACAGACACTCAGGACCGTTGGAGGCACCCCGATTGTCAGAGTACAACTTCAGTATCGATGCCTCAGACATTGTATCAGCCATCAGAATAATTAGAGATACTAGGTGGCCCAAGACCATCCAGTCATATATTTCCCAGAGGAACCCCAACTTAATGTCTAAGTACCATAGTACTCATGGTCATAGGACCGATGACTACAGACAACGTCGAGATGAGGTAGCCTGATTGTTCAACGAAGGGAATTCGATAGTTCCTCAGCGACCGGGCCAAGAGCCATTTTTGAGAGAGAGATGCAAACATGAAAAATGAACCAGAAGGGCCCCGACATGTCATTCACACGATCATCAGAGGAGTCTACATCCCGCAGGGACCTGTATTCAAATGAACAAAAGTATCCATTACAAGGAGAAGAGATCTCGGGACTACATTCATGAGGACACCCTCACATTCAGCGAAGAAGACATCGAGGCCTTATCTCAGCCTCACAACGATACACTGGTAATTTCTATCCTTTTAAATAAAGTTCAAATTAAACGTGTGCTCGTGGATCCAGGTAGTTCGTCCAATATTATCAGGTCGAGGGTCGTGGAGCAGCTCGGGTTGCTCGACTAAGTCAAACCAGCCTCTCGAGTCCTGAATGGATTCAACATGGCGAGTGAACAACGAAGGGAGAAATCGTCCTCCCTGTCAACGTGGTCGGGACCATACAAGACACCAATTTTCATGTCATCGAAGGTGACATGATATATAATGCTTTGCTTGGAAGACCATGGATCCATAGCATGAGTGCAATACCATCAACTCTTCATCAAATGATGAAGTTCCCAACATAGGAGGGAGTGAAAACAGTATACCGAGAGCATCATGCATCTTAGGAGATGTTCGCAGTGCACGACCTGGCACCTGTATCGACGCTATCCACCTCGGAGAAGTCAAAAGACAAACAGGTAGCTAAATAGTAATCACAACTCATACCCTCGATTGAGCCCGAGGGACAGGTGATCGATGAACAAGTGGTCGAGGACAGAGAAAAAGATTTCCTCACCGCTCGAGCCTTCGTTGCCCTTGAAGAATCACATGCAACGAAGTCTATAGTCTAAGAGCTCGACATGCCGTATTGATCGAGCATCTTCCAGAACGAAAGGTATACCTAAGAACGGGATTAACACCCGAACTCAGAAGAAACTCATTCAATTTCTTATTATTAACATTGAATTCTTCACTTGGTCCCATTTAGATATGACAGGGATCCCACCAGAGATAACCACCCATCGACTAAGTGACGATCCCAGGTTCAAATCCGTGAGGCAAAAAAGGAGACCTCAGTCCGAGGTAAAGCATGCATTCATCAAAGATGAGGTAACAAAACTTCTCAAAATAGGATCCATTAAGGAAGTAAAATACCGCGAATGGCTAGCTAATGTAGTGGTAGTCCATAAAAAGGGAAATAAACTTAGATTGTGTGTAGATTACAAAAATTTGAACAAGGCATGCCTTAAAATTCCTTCCCACTGCCCAACATCGATCGATTGATCGATGCCACGACAGGCCATGAGATCCTTATTTTTCTCGATGCCTACTCCGGGTATAATCAAATTCAAATGAATCCGGATGACTGGGAAAAGACTTTGTTTATCACAAAGTATGGTACATATTGCTATAATGTAATTCCCTTCAAGCTAAAAAAATGCAGGAGCAACATATCAAAGACTAGTTAATAAGATTTTCGAACATCAAATAGGCAAGTCAATGGAAGTTTACATTGATGACATGCTAGTTAAGTCCCTGCACGCAGTGGACCATTTGACCCATTTGCAGGTAACATTCGATATCTTAAGAAAGTACAACATGAAACTCAACCCCGAGAAGTGTGCTATGGAGTCGGTTCGGGCTAGTTCTTGGGTATCATGGTGTCGAACAGTGGGATCGAGATTAACCCCGATAGCCATCAAGGAGATCACCATGGTGAACAATGTGAAATCCGTGCAGTGGCTGACCGGGCGAATAGTAGCCTTTGGCCGATTCATCTCGAGGTCATCTGATTGGAGTCATCATTTCCTCTCCCTACTCAAGAAGAGGAACAACTTTGAACTGACTCTAGAATGCAAACAAGCCTTGGAGGAATTAAAGAGGTATCTCTCAAGCCCACCTTTGCTTCATACCCTGAAGGAGGGTGAAACACTATACTTGTATTTGGTCGTGTCCGAAGTAGCGGGAAGTGGTATGTTGGTTCGAGAAGAACAAGGTACGTAATTTCCTGTTTATTACGTAAGTCGGACCCTATGAGATGTTGAAACCGGGTATCCACACTTACAAAAGTTAGCTCTTGCGTTAGCAAGTGCATCTAGGAAGTTGAAACCATACTTTCAATGTCATCCTATATATGTATTACCAACATATCCACTTCGATGCATCTTGCATAAGCCCGAATTCGCAAGCTGATTGGCCAAATAGGCCATCAAACTTGGAGGGTATGATATCGAATATCAACCTTCAACGGCTATCAAGTCTCAAATTTTGGCAGACTTTGTGGATGATTTTACACCTTCCCTCGTGCCCGAAGTAGAGAAAGAACTCTTGTTAGAAACAGGCACATCATCGGGGGTATGGACCCTTTTCACTAACGGCGCCTCAAATGTGAAAGGGTCTGTGCTCGGTATAGTTCTAAAACCACTTACGACCGGCATAATTAGACAATCCATAAAAACTTCAAAATTGACTAACAATGAGGCCGAGTATGAGGCCATGATTGCAGGTCTCGCACAAGCCAATGGCCTAGGATCAAAGGTCATCGAGGAAAAATGTGTCTCCCTTTTGGTGGTTAACCAAGTAAATGGAAGGTTTGAAGTTTGAGAAGATAGGATGCAAAGATACCTAGACAAGCTTCAAGTGACATTTCATCGCTTGAAAGAGTGGACCCTGGTCCACATACCTCGAGAACAGAATAGCGAGGTCGATGCACTCGCAAACTTGGATTCGTCTGTTGAAGAAGATGACATAGTCCCGAGGACTGTCGTACAACAATCAAAGTCGGTAATCGAAGAAGGCCATGCGGAAATCAACTCAAACAGTCTAACATAGGATTGGAGGAACAAGTACATTGACTACTTAAAACATGGGAAACTCCCCACAGACTAAAAAGAATCGAGGGCCCTTCGAGCCAAAGCAGCCTGGTTTTCACTCGATGAGAATGGAGCATTGTATAGGAGGACATTCGACAGACCACTAGCAGTATGCTTGGGACCGGGGGACACCGATTATGTGCTACGAGAAATCCACGAAGGCACCTGGGGAAACCCCTCCGATGCCGATTGCTCAGTTCAAAACGTAATCAGAGCGGGGTATTACTGGGATATCATGGAAAAGGACCAAGGAGTTCGTTCGAAGATGTGACAAATGCCAAAGATTCCCACCGATGATTCATCAACCAAGGGAGCAACTACACTCGGTCCTATACCTGTGGCCATTCATGAAATGAGGGATGGATATCGTCAGCTCCCTAAAACCGACGCCAGGTAAAGCTAGATTTATCGTATTTATGACTGACTACATCTCAAAATGGGTTCAAGCGCAGTCCTTCTAGAAGATAACAGAAAAAGAAGTCATCGACTTCATATGGGACCACATCATATGCCGATTCGGGATCCCCTCCGAGATCACATATGATAATGGGAAGGAGTTCATCGGCAGCAAGTTGACAAAATTCCTCGAGTAGCATAAAATCAAAAGGATCCTATCAACGCCTTACGACACAAGTGAAAATTGTCAAGCCGAGTCCACGAACAAAACCATCATCAAAAACTTGAAGAGGAAGTTAGATTATGCGAAGGGGAAATTGAGAGAAGTGCTGCCCGAAGTACTATGAGCGTATCAAATAACTTCGAAGTCAAGCACAGGGGAGACCCCGTTCTCTTTGGCATACGGGTCCAACGCATTGATACCAGTCGAGGTCGGGGAACCCAGCGTCAAATTTCAACATGCCATAGAGGATTCAAACAACGAAGCCATGAACACCTCCCTCGAGCTACTAGATGAAAAATGTGAGGCCGCACTGGTTCGAATGGTCGCTCAAAAACAAAGGATCGAAAGGTACTACAACAGAAGAACAAACCTTCGATACTTCAGAGTCGGGGACTTGGTTCTAAGGGAAGTCACCCTCAACACTCGAAACCCAAATGGAGGGAAGCTAGGCCCTAGTTGGGAAGGACCGTACCGTGTCCTCGGTATAGTAGGCAAAGGATCCTACAAGCTTAGCACTATGGAAGGCGACCAACTACAATACAATTGGAATATATCACTGCTCAAACGCTATTATTGCTAAGGTATAACGTTCTCCTTTTTCATTTATATTTCATACTAACTTTTTGTAGGTGTTAATTCGAGGAATTGAAGCACCCTTCAGCTCGAAGACCTTGGGTTTTAAAGCATGCGTTGCACTCTTTTTTTCTTAGATCGGGTTTTATCCCAAATGTGTTTTACCGACAAGGTTTTTAACGAGGAAACATCTATATGCTACCTAAGCAAAGTTCAACAAGTATTCAAGTCTTCTTTTTCAATCAACATCGAATACTGGCGGGCATCACCCTTGGAGGTTACCTTTTTGAAGAAAGCAAGTTATACAGAAGTGGGCCTCGATAGGAGAATGGTGTAACGGGCCAAACAGTCAAATGAACCGTGTTCATGTAGAATAGTCGATCCCCCGATGGAAAAAACATGTACGCATCTATCGAACATTTGACGAAGCATTCTTATTATATCAAAACACTTTGTGCCTCAAACAAGTCAACTATTTTTATTAAACGACTCAAGGGCCAAATACAACCGAATGCTCATGGACTGTCCTGGATAGTCAACTTATCGAGCCATCTAAAATTGAGCATATAAGACCACAATGAGGCAAAATCGAACTTATAAGACCTCAATGAGGCAAAATCGAACTTATAAGACCTCGATGGGGGCAAAATCAAACTTATAAGACCTCAGTGAGGCATACTCGAACTTATAAGACCTTGAAAGAGGCATCCCCTCGGTATTAAGGCCAAGGCCATATACTCGAACTTATAAGACCTTTAAAAGGGAATACCTCTGGTATTAAGGCCAAGTTCATCTCACTCGGGGACTAAAAGGCTACAGCCATATAAAAGACTACGGTCATATGAAAAGGCTATGACCGAAATAATTCACCTTGAAGACGTCCGACTTCCGCCATAAAATTAAAGGCCTTCAAATACATCAAAAACCCGGTTAAATCAGGCTACCCTCGGCATAAGCTAAAGGGCTTCGATAATATCATCTCCGAACGATGTGAAGGCTTCGAAAAAATTATCCTTCGAGAGAACCTCACGAGGTACTCAATTGTCGTCACACATCGACTTGTAATCGAGGTTCCTATCAATCGAACCGTCAAAAACTCGGACGGATATAAAAATATGCCAAGGCATAAAAAAATATCTAAAAACGTCTTTATCCAGAAAGGGGGGAAATTGTAGGCATCTCAGATTGACCCAATCTAAAAAGAGCCTAAGGACCGATTTGTAATAGCCTAAGGGCCAACCTAAAAAGTCTAAGGGCCAATATAAAGAGCATAAGGGCTAACTTAAAAGAGCTTAAGGGCCAATGTATTGAAACCCAAGAGCTGAGAGAACTTAATGGCTGAAGCACACCATGCTCAAGACCTTACCTAGTTCGGACTCGAAAGTCCCGAGCTAAAGCTTAGCTCGAATATCGGACCCTAAGCGTTCACCTATTATCGGTCATCGATAAAAGCAAAAAAACCTAAGGGTTTTATATTTTAGGTTCAACACATCAGAATGATCGTCAACAAACATCAAATCTCATTTCAAAAGTAAAGGAAAGACGGGAATTAACGAAGAGAGAAGATGAAACAAAAAGATCCTTTTATATATAAAAATGGTGTTCACAAAAATATATTTACAAAGCTCCCACATGGAGCCCTTACACAAAAAAGAAAATAATAGAAGCCTAATCTTCTGTCAGGGTCACTCTACTGGAGGTGGTTCCCTCGGCAGCTGCATCTTCGACGGCTTGACCTTCGGCAGCCTGATCTTCGGTGGCCTCTTCCCCCTCAGGGACTTCGTCTTCGTCTTCACCATTCTCCGAGCCTCTATCAAAATGCTCATCGGAAGTAAGCAGTGCATCCGATTTCTCTTCTAAGGCCTTAATTTTCTCGATCTCCGCAGAAAGATCAAAACCTTTGGCATGCACGTCCTCGAGAGCCTGCCTTCGAGATTCCTATCGAGCATGGTCGAGGGCACGAGTTATCTTGAGCTCGGCTTCAGCAGATACCTTCTTAGACCGAGCATTTGCAGCAGCAGCGTTAGTCCGATAAAGAGACATGAGTACATCAGCTTCAGACTTGATTTTGGATAACTTAGCCGCCGATTCAGCGTGAAGCTACTTATATTTACAACTTTCTCCCTTGCACCTTGAAGGTTGTACTCAGCCGAGGTCAGTTTCTCTCGAAGAGTATCCTTCTCGTAGGCCACCTCATCCATACACTACTTCAGTCCGAGGATTTTAGCATCCTTAACTTTAATCTCCTCCCAAATCTTCCCCACCATATCATCCTTCTACTTGAGACACAAAAATCAAGATACAATGTTAGACACCAAAAGCAAGTAAAACATAAAATAAGCCCACGAAGGCTATATTATCTGCTCAACAAACCCGGCCCTATCTTGCGACGCCTTCCCCGAACAGTCTCGAAGGTCATTAAGTGCCCCCTCTTTTCTGACATTGAGAGCCTTGAAGTCATCGTGTTCCAGAATGAGCTTCCTAAGGTCATCTTCACACCGGGCAAGCTCAGCCCGAGATTTAGAGAAAGTCTGATCGTAGAGCATCACAGTTTTGTCACGCAGAAAGGAAGTTGGAAAGGAACAAATCAAATCCCAAACATAGTTGTTAAAGGAAAAAGTATACCTGCTTTCGAAGCTTATCAGCTTCTTCGAAGATAAACGAGGCGTCTTGGTCGGGGCCGTCCCCAAGCCCGGCAAGGCATTCTTGAAGATATCGTTCTCCCCGAGGGATGCCTCCGCTTCAGGAGTCTTCATGTCCTGGGCATCCAGTATCTTCCCTTCAGTAAAGGATGGTCCTTGAGGAGAGTCACCCACGTCGACCACCCCGAGTGGATCAATCGGGGTTTTCTCCTTCCTTCGAGGAGCTTCGGGGTTGGTTTCTTCAAGCTCTTTGATCGAGTACGTTTCAGCACAAGACATGCTCTGGTTATTAGTCGGCTCGAGGACTTTGCCCGAGCTCCCTTCAGGAACCTTCTCAACTCGAGGTTGGACTTCTTCGGTAGCCTTTGGTGTAGCATCTTCGGCTGCGGCCTCTGAAGCATCAGTGGTTCCTCTTCCTTCGATCACTAACGGGCAGCGATCATACTCCTCATCCTCGGCACGAAGGCTCTCAGCAGCTTCCAGTGTTAAAGTCACTATCTTGGCCTTAGACTTTCGAGCTTTGGCCTTTTTTGGTTTTGGGGAATCCGCCAGCGTCTCCTTCGTTCTCTTCTTATCCTTGGCAGGTTTTGGGGTATCTACTTCGCCAGCTGGGGGTGGCCTCATTGAAACGGCTTCTCCAAGGCCTACATAAGCACAAAATTTAAGTGTGTTATCAAGAGATATTTTCAATAAGGAATTCAAATACGACAATAATGAACACTCACCATGGTTTTATGCCTCCCATCGGCCACTGGCCTAGTCGCGCCTGATGCGCTCAGCACATGTGGAGGTAGAATCTAGTTGTCGAACCCAGCCCACGAGGTCCTTAACTGCACCGGAGTACCACTCGACGACTAGATCATCGGAAGGGAGTTAGTTCGAATAAAAGAGAAAACATTACATTAATGGAACGAACTTGACAAACCGATACTTATGCTTTATATTCCACTCCTCAGGGAATGGCATCTTCTCAGCATGAATTAGGTCCGAGGTCCTGACTCAAACAAAGCGGCTCATCCACCCTCGTTCCTTATACTCATCGATGCTAGCAAAAAAAGAATTTGAAGATCAACGTTTTAGTTTAATCATGCCACCTCGATAGAGACGAGGGCTGTACAGTCTAATCAGATGGTCGAGGGTGAAAGACATCCCCTCGACCATGTTCGAAAAGTGCCTAATAAGGTAAACGATTTTCCAGAAAGAAGGATTGATTTGACCGAGCATCACCCGATATTGTCAGCAAAAATCGAGGATCACTGGATCTATTGGTGGAAAAGAAGGTTCTACAGGACCTAAGGTGAACGAATATGTGTATACGCTTAGGAAACCAGCTTTGTAAGTGGTTATGTCCTCTTCAGGTGAAGGGATCTCCACTTGTACTGCATCCCCCAAACGACAATCAGCCTTAACTTTACCGGTTTTGGTTATTAGGCTAATATATCGAGACATGGGCTCACATCATCCCGCAATCGAGGAAGGTTTTTCTACCTTGAAATCAGAAGATGTTTCACAAGGCCTAGGGGTACACTCCTCAATATGAGGAGGTACTATCGTTTTTCTCTTAGACGAGCGTGATGATGAAGTGGCATTCTCTTTTTGAGGAACTGTCTTAGAAGTCTTTGCCATTTTTGCTATGTAATTTCAGAAGAAGAAAAATAAATTGGTTGAGAGATGAACACAAGAAAGAAGTAAGCATATAAAAGAGTTGATGATGATTTGAAGATGTTTTGGAAAGTAAAAGTTTGAGGAGTGAAGGATTGGGGTATTTATAGGGGTCATTTATGCGTGTTGGAGAAGACAAAAGGACGGCCAACAACCGTTATCGAATAATGACTTTTCGAGAACCGTGCAGGTGTGACCTCTGCACGACCTTTCCATCAAATCATTCGCTGACCTCACGTGACTGACATCATGATGATGACATCTAAGAGGCAAGAATTCAAATCATTTCTTAATATTCCATTCTAAAAAATGCGGGAACTATCTGTATACGGCCAAAATCGGAGGAATGCGATTTCGAGGTCTTTGTTGTGCCGAGCCCGAGCTCGAAAGGCTTGAAGCAAGGTTCGAGTCTGATCACAGAATGCATACCTCGAGAGAGTGCATCGAAGACCCGACAAGTCCTACCTTGAGGTAGTGAAAAATCTATGACAGTCAAGAAAAAACGGGAAATTCCCAAGGACATGTGGTTAGGACGGAATGGATTCGTAAGAAATAGTACAACTCTGTACTAAGCCATTATACAGTTGTACTAGTATACTTTGTCATAATTAGAAATGTACCATATAACGGTTTTCCCTTCCTATATAAGGGGGACCCCAATCATTTGTATAAGGGATCATTCACTGATATAGAACATGCTACTCTGCTTTTCTCGTTTAACGTGCTCAATATTATTCTTCAGCTTTATTGTTCTTCATATATTTTTCTTCATTTATTGTTCATAATTTACTGCTATAGACCGACCTCGAGACCATCGAGGCTATCAATCTCGAGGCCCCCTATCACGACCCGAATTAACCCTCTGAACGGACTCGTGACAGCACCTAGTCCCTATGACTAGCTAAGCCCAAAATATGCGGAAAAATAAGACAACACAATAATAAAACAATAAAGATGTAGCAATAACTATAAAACTTTAGCCGCTCGGCATTTACAACTTTCACTCTCCCAAAACTCGGAATATCAGAAAGTCACAAGCTTTATACAACGAAATAAAGAAAATGTGTATATGTCTATCTCCTATGCCTATAGTAGAGTAGATGGGGACACGTGAGATTCTGCGGACGCGACAGAATTACCTTGCGGTCTCCTAAGCAAGTGTTGTAGTACTCCTAGCCAAAACGTTGTGTACTGGTACCTGGATCTGCACATGGGTAAAACATGCGCAGGAAAGGGCGTGAGTACTCCACATACGGTACTCAGCAAGTGCCAAGCCTAACCCCAGTCAAGTAGTGACGAGGTCGGGTTGAGGCTCTACTGAGTTTGATAATAAGACAGTTATATATTCGAACAGTGAAAGATAAGTAGCAAAAATAAGCATAACTTAAAGGAAAACTGAAAGAAATAATTGAAGAGAACCCTCGGTTCAGCACAACATATAGCTCAACAGTAAATATGGAATGCAGTACAGTGGGAAAGCTCCCGGATCTCAGTCCGTAGACCCAATTTAAATATTCTATGTAGTAAAGGGGGAAAGCTCCCGGATCTCAGTCCGTAGTCCCAATTTAATTATGCTATGCAGTAAAGGTGGAAAGCTCCTGGATCTCAGTCCGTAGTCCCAATTTAAATATGCAATGCAGAATGTGTGTCGGACATAGCGTAATTAAACAGTTCAAGAAAAATGATAGGAAATAATAAGGTAAAACTACCTAAGCATGGTTCAATTTGTATCAAGTAAGAGGGAAAGAAGTAAGGTCAAGTAGACATACTTATTCCTAAGTCAACTACTCAGTTAAAACAGGGAAAACAATAATATAGGAATGAAAATGAGACATGCCATGGAGGGGAAAAATGGAATTATAGAAACAATGAAGTGTGCACGCACTCGTTACCTCATGTACACGGTGTCCACACAGTAAAAATCAGTTTACAATGCCTACGGGAAAGTCCCCAACACAGAGTTAGGCAAGCCACTTACCTCGACTGCGCTACTCAACCCAATACCACGCTCTTGCCACGAGTATCCGACTCCGGGTGGCCCAAATCTAATAAATTTGATTGCATAATGTAAATAACACTTTAAGGAATCAAAATAGCTAATTAATTCTGAGCTAATACGCGAAGTTAGGAAATTTGCCTAAAAGGTCCCCCGGGCCCACATCTCGGAATCGGGTAAAAATTAAATTTTCCGAACCCTCATACACTCACGAGTATAACCATATAAGAATCTCTCAAATCGGAGATCAAACACCTAATCAAAACTCAATAGTTTGGTCTATGAAGTTCTTCCCATTTTCTACCTAAGATTTTCGAAATTAGAGGTGGAATTTAATATTGGAATCATGGAAATTGATCTATAAAGGATAGAAATTACTTACACAAGTTACCCAGGTGAAAATGCCTCCAAATATCGCCTCTCCCGAGCTCTCAAAATCAAAAATGGTGAAAACAACATAAACCCTCGGAATTGGGTTTTAAAACACTGCCCAGTCATTTCTTCTATGCGATCACGAAAGCATAGCCGCGATCGCGGAGCACATCCTGGCACGCACCTAAAATCCTTCATCGCGTTCGCATCTACAGGTCTGCGATCGCGGACCCTCAGCCCTCAAAGCTATGCGATCGCGTTAGGGGCCTCGCGACCGCGTAGAACAAACGTTGACCCTGCCTCAGACATAAGATCTCCTATGCGATCGCGAACTATGACATGCGATCGCGGAGGCCAAATTCCTAATACACTGCGATCGCGAAGAACATTTCTGACAACCTCCATTTAACTCTACGCGATCGCGGACTTACTCTTGCGATCGCGGAGAACAAATACCTGCTGCTGTAAAACCAGCAAAACCAGCAATAGACTTAGGCCAAAATATGCCCGTTTGGGCATCCGAAGCACAGCCGAGGCCGCCGGGACCTCAACCAAAGCTACAAACCAACCCTAATACCGTATTCAAACTTGGTCGAGACTTTAAAACACGTCTCATAACATCGAAATCAACAAATATGCATAGATTCAAGCCTAAGAACTTATGAAATTTCTAAAATCCACATTCGATGCCGAAACACGTCTAAACTTATCCGAATAACTTCAAATTTTTCACACAGGTCATAAATGACATTACGAACCTGCCGCCGCTTTCGAAATTCCATTCTGGGTCCGATATCAAAATTTTACCTATTGGTCGAAATCGCCGAAATTCTAACTTTTGCCAATTCAAGCCTAATTCTACAACCGACCTTGAACATAAATTCTGAACACGCTCCTAACCTCGAAATCACCCAACGGAGCTAACGGAGTGGACGGAATTCCATTCTGGATCCGTCTTCACACAGTTCTTGCTACGGCCTGATTTCCAAAGCAAAAATCCACATTTAAGGACTAAGTGTCCAAAATCACTCCGGATTTCACCAATCAACGCTCCGACAAGTTTCAATAACATAAATAGACATGGGAGAAGAAGTTATTAGGGGATCGAGGCGCTAATTCTCAAAATGACTGACCGGGTCGTTACATTCTTCCCCTCTTAAGAAAATTGTTCATCCTCGAACGAGTATAGAAACATGCCTGAAGATGTGAAAAGGTGAGGGTACTGACTCCGCATAACCTGCTCGGTCTCCCAAGTCGCCTCCTCGACCGGATGACCCCTCCTCTGCACCTTGACTGAGGCAATATTCTTCGATCTGAGCTATTTGACATGCCTTTCTAATATAGCCACAGGCTCCTCAACATATGATAGATCCTTCTCCAACTGGACTGAGCTGAAATCCAAAACATGAGTCGGATCACCGCGATACTTCCGGAGCATGGAAACGTGGAATACTCGATGAACTCCTGCTAGGTTGGGAGGAAGGTCCAACTCATAAGCAACCTCCCCAACCCGCTGCAACACCTCAAAAGGGCCAATGAACCTCGGAATCAGCTTACCCTTCTTCCCGAATCTCATGACGCCCTTCATAGGTGATACCCGCAGCAAAACCCGATCACCAGCCAAAAATGCCAAGTCACGAACCTTCTGGTCCGCGTAACTCTTCTTCCTGGACTGAGCTATGCGAAGTCTCTCCTGGAGAACCTTCACCTTGTCCAGGGCAACATGAACAAAGTCTATACCCAACAATCGGGCATCGCCCGGCTCAAACCATCCTACTGGAGACCTGCACCGCCTACCATACAAAGCCTCATACGATGCTATCTGAATGCTGGACTAGTAGCTGTTATTATAAGCAAACTCTGATAGAGGCAAGTATCGATACCATGACCCTCCAAAATCCATCACACATGCACGGAGCATATCCTCGAGAATCTGAATCGTGCGCTCGGACTGCTCGTCCGTCTGAGGGTAAAATGCTGTGCTGAGATCTATCTGGGTACCAAACTCACTATGAAAAGCTCTCCAGAAGTGTGAGGTGAGCTGAGGACCTCAATCTGATATAATGGACACCGGTACACCGTGCAACCAGACTATCTCCCGAATGTAGATCTGGGCCAATCTCTCAGAAGAATATGTAGTCAACACTGGAATTAAATGGGCTAATTTGGTCAGCCGATCCACAATCACCCAAATAGCTCATGCTTTCCCAAGGTCCGAGGAAGTCCAACCACAAAATCCATGGTGATCCGCTCCCACTTCCACTCTGGAAACTTAATCTGATGAAGTAATCCTCCTGGTCTATGATGCTCGCATTTGCCCTACTGACAATTGAGACACTTGGCTACAAACTCCGCTATGTCCTTCTTCATCCTTCGCCACCAATAGTGTTGTCTCAGATCCTGGTACATATTCGCGGTACACGGATGGATGGAATATCGCGAGCTATGGGCCTCCTCAAGAATTAACTCCCGAAGCCCATCTACATTGGGCACACAAATACGGCCCTGCATCCTCATCACACCATCATCACCTATGGTCACGTACCTGGCATCACCCTGTCGAACTCTATCCTGAAGAGCCCGAAGGTCGGGATCATCATATTGTCGCTCCCGAATGCAGTCATAAAGAGAAGATCGAGCAACAACACAATAAAATACCCGGCGAGGCTCAGAAAGATCCAGTCTCACGAACTGACTGGCTAAGGACTGAACATCTAAGGCTAAGGGCATCTCAGCTGCACGAAGATATGCCAAACTACCCAAACTCTCCGCCTGGCGACTCAAGGCGTCGGCCACCACATTGGCCTTCCCCGAGTGGTATAATATAGTGATGTCATAATCCTTGAGTAACTCCAACCACCTACGCTGGCGCAAATTAAGATCCTTCTTCCTGAATATGTGCTGCAAACTCTGATGATCCGTGAATATCTCACAGAGAACACCATATAAATAATGACGCCATATCTTCAGGGCGTGAACAATCACTCCCAACTCGAGATCATGCACACGGTAGTTCTTATCGTGCACCTTTAACTGTCTGGACGCGTAGGTAATCACCCTACCGTCATGCATCAACACTGCTCCTAGGCCAATCCTTGAAACATCACAATAGACTGTATAGGACCCTGAACCTGTGGGTAATACTAACACTGGAGTTGTAGTTAGGGCTGTCTTGAGCTTCTGAAATCTTTCCTCTCACTCCTCAGTCCATTTAAAAGGTGCACCTTTCTGGTTCAATCTAGTCATGGGCGCTGAAACGGATGAAAATCCCTCCACAAAGCGACGATAATACCCAGCCAAACCAAGGAAACTGCGGATCTCAGTAGCTGAAGACAGTCTAGGCCAACTCTGCACCGCCCCCACCTTCTTCGGGTCTACCTTGATCCCATCTGAAGATACCACATGGACTAAGAATGCCACAGAATCAAGCCAAAATCCACACTTAGAAAATTTGGCATACAATTTCTTCTCCCTCAATGTCTGAAGCACGGTCTTCAAATGCTTCTCATGGTCCTCCTGTGACCGAGAATATACCAGAATGTCATAGATGAACACGATGATGAAAATATCAAGATATGGCCGAAATACATTGTGCATCAGGTGCAAGAAGGCTGCTGGGGAATCGGTCAGCCCAAATGACATAACAAGGAACTCATAGTGGCCATATCTTGTCCTGAAGGCAGTCTTTGGGATATCCGGCTCCCGAATCTTCAACTGATGATAACTCGAACGAAGATCAATCTTGGAGAACACCGTACCACCCTGTAACTGATCAAATAAATCATCAATGCGAGGCAATGGCTACATGTTCTTCACTGTCACCTTATTCAGCTGCCGGTAGTTGATACACATACGCATCGAACCATCTTTTTTCTTCACAAATAATACCGGAGCACCCCAAGGCGTTACATTGGTCCTGATGAATCCCTTTTCAAGCAACTCCTGTAAATGCTCCTTCAACTCCTTCAACTCAGGAGGAGCCATGCGATAGGGGCAAATGGAAATGAGCTGAGTGCCCGGCAACAAGTGAATGCTGAAATCAATATTTCTTTCGGGCGGCATACCCGGAAGATCAGCTGGAAAAACATCAGGACAGTCCCTAACAACAGGGACAGACTCAACTGTAAGGGTAACAACACTAACATCTCTCACATAAGCCAAATACGCATCACACCCCTTTTCACGCTGAGCTGTAAGAAAAGACATGACTCGGCGGGGAGTGTACTCTAAGGAACCTCTCCACTCTAACCTCGTTAATCCTGGCATATCCAGCGTCACGGTCTTGGCATGAAAATCAAGAATAGCATAGTAGGGAGACAACCAATCCATACCCAATATAACATCTAAATCTACCATAGTGAGTAATAATAAATCAGCCCTGGTCTCAAAACAACTGATAACTATCAAACACAACCGATATACGCGGTCCACAACAAGAGAATCTCCCACAGGAGTAGAAACATAAACGGGGGAACTCAAAGAATCCCGAGATATCCCTAGATGTGAAGCAAAATAAGAAGACACATACGAATATGTAGGGCCTGGGTCAAATAATACCGATGCATCCCTATGACAAACAGGAACAATACCTGTAATGACTGAATCTGAAGCAATGGCCTCTGAACGGGCTGGAAGAGCATAATACCTGGTCTGGCCTCCCCCTCTAGGGCGACCTCTACCTCCCCAACCTCCACCTCGAGCTGCCTGAGGTGGTGGGGTAGTAGCTGGGGATGAAAGAATAGCTGGAGGACCCGATGGAAGACGTGGAACCTGATAAGTCTTAGGTGGTGCACCCCTCCTAGCTCTAGGGCAATCTCTGATCACATGACGAAGGTCACCACACCCAAAACAACCACTCGGAGGACATGGCGGCTGCTGCTGACTCTGGACTAGCCTACTAGACTAGCCGTTAATAGCACCTCGAGCAGGAGGCACATGAGATACTGGTGGTGCATAATAAGGCTCCTGGGGTCTAGGAGGAGCTGGAACACTACTGGCTGCTAGAAGAGCTGAATGAATGGGGCGACTCACAAAACCCCTACCATAGCGTGCTGCTGGTGCACGAGCTCCTGAAAAGTGACCGGTCTCTCGAGACCTCTTGGCCTCTCTCTCCTCCCTGTCCCAGGCTAACATACTCTCAATCCTCCGGGCAATACTCTCGGCCTGCTGGTAAGTGATGTCTATCTCCAGCTCCCTGGCCATACTAGTCCGGATACTGGGGTGGAGTCCCTCAATAAAGCGTCGAACCCTCTCTCTGACAGTGGCAACCAAAGCTGGTGCATGACGAGCCAAATCGCTGTACCGGAGTGAATACTCCGACAAAGTCATAGTACCCTGGTGTAGCTTCTCAAACTCTGCACGCTAGGCACCCCGAAGGCTCTGAGGGACAAACTCAAGTAGGAACATCTCTGAGATATGAGCCCAAGTAAGTGAAGCTACCTCGTCCGGAGTACTCAGCTCAAAAGCATGCCACCACTGATAGGCTGCTTCCCTTAGCTGGAAATCAGTTAAAGAAACCCCACTCGTCTCCACAATACCCATGGTGCGGAGAATACGATGAAACTTCTCAAGAAAACCCAAGGCTTAATCTGAAGCTAGTCCGATGAACTCAGGTTAGTGGTACTTCTTGTACCTCTCGAGTCGGAGCTGCTCTGCCTCAGGAACAACTGCCCTAACCTCATGCTGAGTTGGAGCTGTTGGGGGCATAGGAATGTACTCTGAAACCTGCCCAATATGAACCCTCTGCTCAGGAGTACGGGCTGCGGGAGTCTGTGTCCCTCCCCCGGCCTAGGATGTAGCTGAGGCTATCGGAAGTAGTCCCGCCTAAGACAGAGTACTGAAGGCACTCAAAAACTGAGCCAATGTCTCCTGGAGGGCTGGAGTAATAGTAGGGACCTCTTGTGCCCCTCCAACTATGGCTGCTGGGGGATCCTCTTCCTCTGCTCTAGCCGGTGCTCGGGCTGCACCGCGTGCCCATCCTCTGCCTCGGCCGCTGCCTCTGACGGCTCTGGTTGGGGCCTCGTGTGCATGGTCATCAGTACGTTCGGTACTAGTACGAACTATCTGTAAGGAAGAATAGAATAGAGTTTAAGAATTTTGATGTTAGTAACTAGCACGATAAAGAATTCCAAAGAATATGATTGTTCTTAACAGTTACATAGCCTCTCGAAGATTGATACGGACGTCTCCGCACCGATCCACGATACTCTAATAAACCGGCTTGTGACTTGTGACTCCTATGAACCTAGGCGCTCTGATACCCACTTGTCACGACCCGAATTAACCCTCCGAACGGACTCGTGACGACACCTAGTCCCTATGACTAGGTAAGCCTAAAATATGCGGAAAAATAAGACAACACTATAATAAAACAGTAAAGATGTAGCAAAAACTATAAAACTTTAACCGCTCGGCATTTACAGCTTTCACTTTCCCAAAACCCGGAATATCACCAAGTCACAAGCTTTATACAACTATAGCTCTATACAACAAAATAAAGAAAATGTGTATATGTCTATCTCCTATGCCTATAGTACAGTAGATGGGGACACGTGAGATTCTGCGGACGCGGCAGAATTACCTCGCAGTCTCCTAAGCAAGTGTTGTAGTACTCCTAGCCAAAACGCTGTGTACAGGTACCTGGATCTGCACATGGGTAAAACATGCGCAGGAAAGGGCGTGAGTACTCCACATACGGTACTCAGTAAGTGCCAAGCCTAACCCTAGTCAAGTAGTGACGAGGTCGGGTTGAGGCTCTACTGAGTTTGATAATAAGACAATTATAAATTCGAACAGTGAAAGATAAGTACCACTAATAAGCAGAACTTAAAGGAAAACTGAAAGAAATAATTGAAGAGAACCCTCGGCTCAGCACATCATATAGCTCAACAGTAAATATGCAATGCAGTACAAGGGAAAGCTCCCGGATCTCAGTCCGTAGTCCAAATTTAAATATGCAATGCAGTACAAGGGAAAGCTCCCGGATCTCAGTCCGTAGTCCCAATTTAAATATGCTATGCAATATAGGGGGAAAGCTCCTGGATCTCAGTCTGTAGTCCCAATTTAAATATGCTATGCAGTACAGGGGGAAAGCTCCCGGATCTCAGTCCGTAGTCCCAATTTAAATATGCTATGCAATATAGGGGGAAAGCTCCTGGATCTCAGTCTGTAGTCCCAATTTAAATATGCTATGCAGTACAGGGGGAAAGCTCTCGGATCTCAGTCCGTAGTCCAAATTTAAATATGCAATGCAGAATGTGTGTCAGACATAGCGTAGTTAAACAGTTCAAGAAAAATTATAGGCAAGAATAAGGTAAAACTACCTAAGCATAGTTCAATTTGTAGCAAGTAAGAGGGAAACAAGTAAGGGCAAGTAGACATGCTTACTCCTAAGTCAACTACTCAGTTAAAATAGGGAAAACAATAATATAGGAATGAAGATGACACATGCCATGGAGGGAAAAATGGAATTATAGAAATAATGACCCGTGTACGCACTCGTCACCTCACGTACACAGTGTCCACATAGTAAAAATCAGTTTAAAATGCCTACGGGAAAGTCCCCAACACAGAGTTAGGCAAGCCACTTACCTCGACTGCGCTACTCAACCCAATACCACACACTTGCCACGAGTATCCGACTCCGGGTGGCCCACATCAAATAAATTCGATTGCATAATATAAATAACACTTTAAGGAATCAAAATAGCTAATTAATTCAAAGCTAATACGCGAAATTAGGAAATTCGCCCAAAGAGTCCCCCGGGCCCACATCTCGGAATCGGGAAAAAATTATATTTTCCGAACCCCCATACACTCACGAGTCTAACCATATGAGAATCTCTCAAATTGGAGGTCAAACACCCAATCAAAACTCAATAGTTTGGTCTATGAAGTTTTTCCCATTTTTTCCATTGTTTACCCAAGATTTTCGAAATTAGAGATGGAATTTAAGATTGGAATCATGGAAATTGATCTATAAAGGATAGAAATTACTTACTCAAGTTACCCAGGTGCAAATGCCTCCAAAAATCGCCTCTCCCGACCTCTAAAAATCAAAAATGGTGAAACTAACATAAAATCTCGGAATTGGGTTTTAAAAGAATGCCCAATCATTTCTTCTATGCGATCGCGAAAGCATAGCCGCGATCGCGGAGCACATCCTGGCACGCGCCTAAAATCCTTCATCGCGTTCGCATATACAGGTCTGCGATCGTGGACCCTCAGCCCTTAAAGATATGCGATCGCATTAGGGGCCACGCGACCGCGTAGAACAAACATTTACCCTGCCTCAGACCTATGATCTCCTATGCGATCGCGACCTATGACATGCGATTGCGGAGGCCAAATTCCTAATACATTGTGATCGCGCTTGGAGTTCTACGATCGCGAAGAACATTTCTGAGAGCCTCCATTTAACTCTACGTTATCGCGGACTTACTCTTGTGACCGCGGAGAACAAATAGATGCTGCTGTAAAACCAGCAAAACCAGCAATAGACTTAGGCCAGAATATGCCCGTTTGGGCATCTGAAACACACCCGACGCCCCCGGGACCTCAACGAAAACTACCAACCAACCCTAATACCTCATTAAAACTTCGTCGAGCCTTAAAAACACACATAACATCGAAATCAACAAATATGCATAGATTCAAGCCTAAGAACTTATGAAATTTCTAAAATCCACATTCGATGCCGAAAAACGTCTAGACTTATCCGAATGACCTCCAATTTTTCACACCGTTCATTAATGACATTACGGACCTGCTGTCGCTTTTGGAATTCCATTCCGTGTACGATATCAAAATTTCACCTATCAGCCGAAATCGCCAAAATTATAATTTTCGCCAATTCAAGCCTAATTCTACAACCGACTTCGAAAATACATTCCGAATAGGCTCCTAACCCCGAAATCAGCTAATGGTGCTACAGAGTCGACGGAATTCCATTCCGGATCCTTCTTCACACAGTTCTAGCTACGGCCTAATTTCAAAAGCAAAAATTCACATTTAAGGACTAAGTGTCCAAAATCACTCCGGATTTCACCACTCAACGTTCCAACAAGTTTCAATAACATAAATAGACATGGGATAATCAGTTATTAGGGGATCGGGGCGCTAACTCTCAAAACAATCGACCGGGTCGTTACACCCCAAGTCCTTTGACAACAGTGGTTTGGCTCTCAATTCTTCTCACTTGCACTAAATATTTCTTGATTATTCATTAGTATTGAAATAAATCACATATTTGTAGAACCACAAATCACATTTAGTTGTTAGTACTATTTTTGAGGTAAACACTAATGGGTCTACTATACCAGTGAGATCCGGGTAAGGGTTCAATATATCTGCGGGAAAGGTGTTAGCCACCCTTAAAATCTACCAGAGGTAATTCCTTAAATTTAGGCTAGATGCGTGGAGAGAAATATTTATATTTTAGTTTATTAGTGACTAAAATTGCTAAATGGGTTTCTATGAAAGTCTTATATAGGTGAAGAAAACATTTTGTTTTTGAGGAATGTTTTATACCACATTTAAAATGGCAGCATTTGCTTTTAAAACAATGTCATAAGATTTATGAAAATGGTGGATTATTTTAAAACGTGAATTCATCCTATCAAAATAAAATGCACGTTGTTCATTTATTTGAAATGTTGTTTGGAAAGTTGAATGCATTCCCAAAGGCTGTTTGGTTTTGTTTTCTTTACAAAATTGAATCCCAAGTAGTACTTTTTCCAGGGAGGGGTTCCTCAACCATAATGTCACGACCCCTAACATAGGGTCACGAGGTATAATCGACACAAAGTGTCGAAAATCAATAAACTTGCTAATTATATACTAATCATGAATATAAACTAGTCAACTGAACACGCATAAGCTTATTTAATAAGAAATGTACAATCTGGAAAGCCGACAAGGCTAACCCAAGATGACATATAAAAACATACTAACTGCGTAAGTGCTTATCTATATGCCTCTTGGAGTGCTAAACTAAACAAGCACTGGATTAGACTGGGACCTTCCATACCCAAACTAGTTCACTAAAAACATACCAAAATATAGGTAACTCCAGGAGTAAGCGAAGTTACTCCAACAGCCGGTGGATTGCCTACTTATTTCTCTCAAGCGATGATCTATTTGTACCCACGCGACATGAAACGCAATATCCCGCAAGGTACGTGAGTACAATATGTACAAAGTATGTAGGGTGTAAGTCATATGTAACACATACTAAATTACTATTGTAAGCTGGAAATCTGAATATAAGCTAAAAGCTAACAAGAGTTTGATCTAGAAAATGATCTGCATTTGAACTGAAGTTACTGTGTTGAAACTGA
Organism: Nicotiana undulata; assembly: GCA_005239495.1. NCBI lineage: Eukaryota > Viridiplantae > Streptophyta > Magnoliopsida > Solanales > Solanaceae > Nicotiana > Nicotiana undulata. The sequence goes on along the minus strand of ML256527.1, from coordinate 15,881 downwards.
ACTACTATCTAAACTGGTACATGTCTGGCATGATGGGATATATCCCCTTATTAGGTAACTTTACATATGAACTGGCCTCATGAATAGTCATGAAATTCAAACTTTAGCTATATATACATATATAACATGCGTGACTGGTGTTATGGGCTATATCCCCGCAACAATTATATAATCAAAAGGCCTAGATGGTTTTTTTGGTTTTCTCCCCAATCAAATAATCAATAGGCCTCATTGGATTTGTGGGCTATAACCCCAGAGCATAATATATGCAAGAATGTATGAGGCATAACACATGTGGAAGCATCATATGGACTCAAGATATCATGAAGGAAGCCATAAACGTAATCTGACGCTCGTCGTCCATAAATTGGACTGAGGATCCTATCCCTTTTTCTATTTAGAAACTAAGTACGTACATGAGATACTAGAGCTAATTAACTCATTGGTATCTCTCTAGAATCAATTTAGAACCAAGTAACTCAAAATTTGTCCAACTCATCGAATTTCCCAAAAGTTTGGCAGAGTTCCCCCTAAAACTGGATGATCCCTAAAAAATGTAGCCACCCCAATATACACGGGAATGGATACCCAGCCAATATACTAACATCAAATTAAAGGAGATCCATTTATCCACAATAGTGTCAAACGATCGACAAATAGAACTATGAACATAATGTCGGCTCATAGTGGCTATTGACATAAAAGTCTATATATGATTCAGGAATAATCTAAGCAGTAACATAAGATAATTAAGATTATATTATATTATATGAATCAATTATAATCATATGGGGTTAGGTATACGTTAAAACATCAAAGGAACAAACAGATGGCCGGATGGCATAGGCCAAATGGGCAATTCACCCTTTTTGTTTTTGTTGTCTTTTGAAGTTCTAACCCTAACTATCTAAGGCCCCGAAAAAATTTTCTAAGTAATTTAAGATTTCGGGGTGCCAGGTAGGCTAATTATAATATATTATGTGCTATAAATATGATGTAAATGAATTGAATATGATAAATAAATGTATAAGTTAGATAATAAGTAATGTAGGGTCCAAGGAAAGGCCTAAGTCTAAGTCAAATGGGAAAATTTTATAATAGGCTAAAATTCCAAAGGTACTTGCACTAGTCCACACTTTGAACGAGCATATCTAAATATATATAAGGTATTATGTGATGAATAACATATCAAATGAAATTTCTTCGAGTCTAGTTTCTAACACTTCAAACCTTTCATCATTTGGATATTCCTACACAACGTTATGATCAAATTACCAAAGGCTGGAAAAATGTGATCCTGTGTCAAATCTGCGATCGCATTTCGGTCGCATTTTTGACTCTACGATCGCAGATTTGTCGCAGATTGGGCCAGTGTAGCCCTGTTTTGGGCACCTATTTCGCGATGCATTCTGCGGCCCACATTCTTGTTTCGCGGTCCATTCTGCGATCACAGACCCTGTTCTGGAGGCTTATTTTTTCTATTTTTATAACCCGACCCCATTTTCGTAAATAGGTTTAGGGGCTTCATTTGGGGTCATTTTCTACTGATTTTAGAGAGAGATGAGAGCCTATAGATAGAGAAAGAAGGGTACTAACTTCATAATCATCCAAATCTTGCTCAAGTCTTCAAGAATCAAGGAAGATAACCAGAGATTGTCTTCCATCCGGGTAAGTCCTACTTCCAAAATTTCATGCAAAAGGTTAAGAGTTCAAATATGTGGTGGGGGTTAGAAATAGGCCATGCATGTGGGATTAAGTTGTAGTATGTGATGTTAAAGAACAAATTTGGGTAGTTCATGTTAAAATTTGGTTGAAGGAAGGGGGAATTGCCATTTTTAAACCTTGTAGTCTACTTCACATGTTAGGTGTTTATTGAAATTCCTAAGAGAGTTACACTATGGGTCCTAATTATTAATCGATTTCTGCTGTCTCCTTATAGATTGATTATTGCTAGAGGTGTTGGTGTGTTTTATAACTTAAGGAAAATCTCTTTGAGGTATGTATGGCTAACTTTAATCTTTGTAGAGTCGCCTTGTTAGTGTCCGAGCATTCGGTATGAACTCCTGGCTTAATTGTATTTGAATCGATTGTCCTATTGTGATGAGGTGAAGGATCCTGTTCTCTGAATGCCTTAGTTTATTATCATGTCACCATGCTACTTGAGATCGTGAAATATGATTCTTTGTGCTTACCCTATCATGTGCAAAACTCGTTATATGCTTGAACTTATCGGTATGAAAGGAAGTGCTACTAAATTAATGAAAATGGTAACGGACTTAATTGTTGAATGTATCTAAGTGCTAAAGGTTGTGTAGCAAATTATGGGGGAGAAATGTGGATTGATTTAATTAAGCTAAATGATTATGGCATACCGTACATGATTCACTATTTGGTAAAGATTATTGTGCCCTTGATTTCACATGGTTGTTTGATTGTTATGAATTTATACTCTTGATGATAGAAACCCTTTTGATTGAATAGTTGGTTGTTTTTCCTATCAAAATTATGTTCGGTGGGATCGGGTTGTGCGCCGCAACAGGAGGAATAAGAGTGGTATGTTAAGAAGGAATAAGGGTGAAATATGATTGTACGCTGGGATCGGGTTGCACACCGCAATAGAAGAAATAAGGATTGAATAATAAGATGAAATAAGGGTGGAATATGATTGTACGGTGGGATCGGGTTGCGCGCTGCAACAGGAAAACAATTTAAATAAGAAACTGCGAAACTCTCATTTGTGTTATCTGTATTTCTGTGTAGTATTTGTTTGGTTTCTATGACTGTCTTCTATTTGTGTGCTATTTGATTCTACTTAGAGTGAAGTTTTTTCATACATACTAGTACTATTCAATGGTAGTAACGTCCCTTTTGCTGGGGGCGCTACATCGTTTATATGGATGTAGGTGGTTACATAGCAGGTATCTCCGATCGTCGCTAGTGGTGCTTCCTCCTCCCTTCCACCAGTTCCGGTGAGCCCCACTTCCATCTGGGGCCGTATGTTGATATATTTATTGTTCTCTTCTTTTGTATATGTTGTCTCTTTTGAGGTATAGACGGGGTCTTGTTGTAGGCAAGTCTATGTACTCTTCTCCGTACTTTTAGAGGCTCTGTAGACACTATGTGGGTTGTATATATATATATTTTGGGTAGTCATTGTACTTACTCGTAATCGTGATCCCTTATCAGAAATGTCGTATTTAGCATGTACGTTTTGGGAATATCTAATGTTGAAAAGTTAAAAGAGGAAAATGGACTATATGTTGTGAACACCCGCTCTTGATATTCTTTTGCTATTTCACATAAAATAATGTATGCTATAAATATGGGGAAACACATTGGGTAGGAAAGGCAAATCAGGTTCACTTGACCGGGTTCATTCGGTTAGGCGCCGGTCTCGTTCCTCTGTTTTGGGGCGTGACAAACTAGTTTTTTCATACTTCACATATGTATTTGAATACTATACAGGGATAGAATACCTACCAAAATTTTCCTCGAACAACTCTTAAAAGATTAAGAAGAAAGGATAGAACATAGCTAAACCAAATCATGCCGAAAGCGAAATGAAAATCCTGCATACCTCTTGTTTTCTTGCTTCCAAAACTTGTTCACTTTGATCCACACCCTTACTTATTCTTGTATAACTAAAATACAGAGGTGTGCTTTGATAGACACTAATCTTTTTCCAAAAAGTTACACGCCATATTTTCGTATGTGAGAGTACGTTGTAAGTCAAATGACGTAAGCTTAGAAATGAGAACGTATTTGAAAGTAATAAAGTAAGTTAATCATGTTACCTTGGAGGTTACAAAAATTTATGTTCTAGAACAACATGTACCAAGAGGGTTGGAAAGTTTAGAAGCTAAACGAAATGAACAAAATAAATTTCGTCGAAAGTCGATAAGTTTGGAATGTTATAACATGTACTTTTGGGGTGAGAATAGGGTTATTAACATGATAAGGAAGTTATGTTATGATTTATTTTAGTCGTATGATAGTCGTGTGCTATGTTTGAAGTCAAGCGAGTTGAGCAACAAAAGATGGCAAAGGTCATCACAAGTTACATTCATCATGTGCTAAAATTTAGGTCAAATATAATAGATCCTTTATCTCAATATAATAAGAATTACGGGGTGATCCACATATCAAATTGAATATCTACGAGTCTAGTTTTTAACGTATTAAACTTTTTTTTGGTACACGATGGTAGTAGAGAGATATTCACGTTTATGTGGCAGAGGTGCACGCGCAATTCAACTTTGGAAAATCCTCCTGAGGTGCGAGAGATATGAAGTTTATTCTCTTCTATAAGAGTATATAATATAATACAGTGAAAGGGTCCACCACAAAACCAATTTCGCGAGACCACGCAAACAACTCTCAATGTCACCCACTTTGGCGGTGGATGACTCTCCAACCTTTAAAGATCGGGTAAACCCGACCCAATTCTGTCCCAAGAACACTCTCAAATCATTCTACATGATTTTAGAGCGAAACCCAAAGATAAAAACTTGAATCAAAAGTTATAAATTTTGACGTGCTATTAAGTTTCTTGTTCTTTTTTGGTTGCTGATTTTAGTGTTGTTCCAGCTCGTGGGGGAGGGGGTTATTTGAAGTGGTATATTTTATGGAAAATACTCTCCTTAGGGTTTCATATTAACCCAACGTGATTTCAAGTAGTTCAAAGCGATGCTAGTGCCGAGAAACCCAAAGTGCTTGCTAGTTTCTCTTCCTTGTTCTTGTGGTTGCATCGGAAGGATGCTTTGCGGTAAAGTAATCACAAATTATAGTTGTTACATCATTTTGAAAGTAAGAAACATATTAAACCACATATATTTTAGTTTATCCAAGTTACGGCTAAGTCCTTGAAGCAAGAACTTGTGAGATATCGATCGAAAGACTTTTTAGTAATATTGTTAATTATTGGATTGTTTGGGAGATGTTCTTGTAGAATTTTATGGCTGGAAAGTTTATTAATATCAACATTTTTTTGAATATAAATAAGAGAGAAAGGGTTCAAAATATAGTGTTATTAGACATGAATCGAGCTTGTCGCTCGACATGTTATTGAGCTAGTTGTGTTCCATACAGCTACTAGTTGTTGTTTGGGATGTTTGTTAAATTTTCGTAACTTATGGGATCTAGTAAAATATAGGAGAGGTGTTGTCTATTTTCTTGTAGAATATTGGTCTCTAAATATGAGAGTTACAACACTTATATGGTGACGACGAACTAGGTTTACTCGTTGTGGACGTAAGAAGATCATATTGAGCTTGGTTGATGATTAGAGAGAAGATTAAAAAGGTATGTTATAGAATTTCCTTCTTTTTTTTCATGACTTAATTTAAATGAACGTAAGCAAGGCACTACACATAACAGATCTACTCCTAGCAACTAAGGTTGTCCATGGTGTTTTTTCCTTATAAAGTTATTGTAACCATGTATCTATTATCCATGAATCCTATTGAGGTTCATATTGATGGTATGGATGTCCGATGATGCAACGACCCAACGCCACTCTGAAAACTTTATAATGTGATTCATGAGTCAATCATGAATAATGTATATGCATTATTTTACTCTATCGAGCCGCATTGTAGTCGGTCGGGTCAATCACCTATTGTGAAACCACTAATCAATTGGGCTTTATCGAGCTACAAATGGTTGGGTATGATTCTACCGAGCCTATTACGGTCGGGTACGATATGATAATGATGATGCCCACAGAGGCATATGTCTCTAAAGGTTTATGTATATATATATCATGCATTTCATGTAATTATCCCTCAAAGGAACTCATATATTACAGGTTGTATCTTATCTATTTCTCTTTACGTTACGGTTCTTATTTATGTTTCCTATCTTACATACTTGGTACTTTATTCATATTGACTCCCCTTTTGCCTAGGGACACTACGTTTCACACCCAAAGGTCGTGATACACGGGTTGAAAATCCTACTAGGCTATCACGTTAGTGGAAGGTGTTGGTGCATCCACTTACTCCGGAATTGCCTATTTGATGAGCGTGTTTTCCACATGTATTGATTGGTATGGTTGGGACTATCCCAACCTTTATGACGCTCATGTACTCTTAGAGGCTTGTATACATAAGCCATATATATGGATACTTGTATGGAATTTTTGGCCTATGGTTTGAGTGTACAGATGATCATATCGGCCTTCTAGGATCGTATGTCACATGTATAAGTTTAAAAATCATGTTGGGCCGTCCTATGTTGAGTATTCCCTTATGTCTTATTCTGGGTTTCTCATGACTGCCTTTACAGATCATTTACCTATGATAGTACGATAAGAAAGGAATATTACATTGGTGCTCGGTTGAGTAAGGTACCTGGTGCCCGTCGCGGCCCTTCAATTTGGGTCATGACAAACTTGGTATCAGAGTAGTTATGTCCTAGAAAGTCAACATGTCGTGTCTCGTAGAGTCTTGTTTATGGGTGTGTTGTGCACCACACTAATATGTAGGAGGCTTGATGGCTTTTAGGACGGTCATTTGTTCTTCTTACTATAGATTGTGTGGTAGATCACAGTTGTAAGAATTCAAACTCCTAAATTCTATTTTATTCATAATACAAAGATACTTACATCCAAGAAGACAGTTAGTAAGAGACTGGATGTGGTTGTGGAAGAGTTGAGTTAGAGGAACTTGATTTTGCATTATGCTTATAATGAATAAATGTGAGGTCTTCAGCAGATCATGTGTGTACTAAGGCATGTAAGCTTCTTGATAAGGAGCCTTGCCGCATGAATATCTATCCACCAGTATGGTAAAAAAAATTAATTAGAGAACTAGAAGGTAGATACAAGTTTCAACAATTAAAAGAAGCAAGGTGAAGAATGCATATATACTCACGACTCACTTAGATGCATTTATTTCAAGCCTAATTGTTACTTGACATCCTTATATGCTAGCTAGGAGCCCCAACTCTGTGTTGAGCATGTCATCTATAAATACTATAACTGAGCACCATTATGATATTTCATGTACTAGGAAGGAATGATGTATACTCTTCAACTATAAATATATTTTTGTTATTCATGAGGTTATCTACTGTTTCAGTTTTGTCTATTGTTTATAAGTATTAGGATACATCTAGTGTCACCACTACTTCGCAGTGCCCAAGTCATTTTTCCCTTACTATTTTATGTTTATCTGTATTTTAAACAACTTTGTTATGTATGCACACGTATTCTATTCGTAGTTGCTCGAGTACTTGTGCTACCTAGCTGTGGGAATTATACTCTATTAGTTGTGTTTAGGCCATGTTATGACTATATCAAATATTGTTACTATTTTGGACTATTTCTATCTTTGTTTATCTTATGTCACTGTTAATTAAAGGAAATGGACTTTATTTTGTGAATTGTGAGTTGATTTGCTTAGCAAGTATACGACTAGGGGCCATCACTGCCTTAAGTTGGGATTTTAGATCGTGAATGAAGCTTTGTTGTTTGGTCTTATTTACTATGGCTTAGTTCGACATTATTGCGTTGCTTTTGACTAGATTCGAATCGTTTGGAGCTGAATTTGGATGGTTAGGTAATTTTTCGGTTGATTTGAGGTTTCATGGTGGATGTAAGTCTCTTGTCTATCTGTGTAAGAGGAAATTCTCCCCATCAATATGAACCTCAATAGGTTTCATGGTGCATTTGAGATGAATATGATAGGTACTTGATTTATTATTTAGATGCCACGTATATGCATGGTCACAAGTGAATATGTGTATCTAGGTTTTGAGTATATTAGATATTGTTGAATTGCGTTGTGATTTTACTGAATTATGTGAAGTCACTATCCATGTTCAAATTAATTTGATGACTACGTGATAATTTATATTCTTTAATTAGGAGCATGCCTACGGTTATGAATTGTTGATTTGACATATGAGTTAATTTTTCATGTCGAGCTTTATTATAAATTCATAATCACATACTTGCCTTATTTTCTCCATGATTTTTGATAGTTTCTATAGCCTAATTAGATCATGATAATAATATAATTAAGCTAGAACATCTTAAATTGCTTATTTGTAAGTTGTGATAAATTAAATTACATAGTTTTCCATGGCCATCACTTAGCCATTTGGGTTGTTATCTACATTCTTATTATTATGTCTTGTGCCCTTTGTTTGAATCATTATTCACACATATGCATAAGTGGAAAAAAGGGTTATTAAGGAAAGTTGAGGATTTTTGCACTATGGGCACTTTAGCGAATGTTGATACTAATTATTTGATTCATGATATTATTTGTAAGACACCGTGGAAATTTTACCTAGACCCCGGGGAGTTGAAGAAATTTTTTATAAAGCAGTCCATTTTTGCAATCCACTGTGCGGCCGCAGAATCACTCTGCGGGACGTAGATTGGCTGCAAAGTGCAACAGAAAAATGGCCAATTTTGGAGGGTAGCTTTGCGGTCCCACATGCGACCACATAATGTTATTGCGGGCCACACAATCCATTGCAGATCCAACACGAAGATTTCTAAAGGGGAATTTAGTGACGCATTATGGGACTGGAAATTTTTCCGGCGAACTGCTGGTCTATCACTATTTCTCTCCCTCTCTTTCTTCTATNGAAGAAATTTTTTATAAAGCAGGCCATTTTTGCAATCCACTGTGCGGCCGCAGAATCACTCTGCGGGCCGTAGATGGCTGCAAAGTGCAACAGAAAAATGGCCAATTTTGGAGGGTAGCTTTGCGGTCCCACATGCGACAGCATAATGTTATTGCGGGCCACACAATCCATTGCAGCTCCAGCACGAAGATTTCTAAAGGGGAATTTAGTGACGCATTATGGGACCGGAAATTTTTCCGGCGAACTGCTGGTCTATCACTATTTCTCTCCCTCTCTTTCTTCTCGCATTTGCAAACCTAGACTCCTTGGCCGGTGACATTTTCGACTGGCAGCCCTCCCCTACGCCTCCTTCTTTTTCCCCTTTTTATTTCTTCTTCACGCTGCCTTCGCCGGTGCCTTCTCCGGCATCGTGGAAGCGCGCAGCCAAGGTCGTCAGGCAGTGGGCCACCAGCGGCAGTGGTGACAACCCCCAACCCCCCCCCTCCCCATTTGGTTTTTGTATTTATTTTGAAATTTTCAGGTGGAAGTCGCAGCGGTCGGATAAGTAACACGGGTCATCATCGGTTGGTATTAGCAAGGGACGTTGGGCATTTGGAAGTAAGCACGGTACATTGATCCAGGTTCGGTTCTCGGGAGTTGGTACCTCCCGGTCTCTTGTTTCCCTTATCTTGTGGTAGCTTGTTGTTTCTTATTAATTGATACTAGTCTAGGAATTTTCTTAGTGGGCCGGTAGTACTACCTGTTTTCATTGCGTTTGGTCGTTTCTTGTCCTGGCTTTGGTCTGTGATGGTATAATAAGGTCATGTCCTCGGGAGGGGCGGGAGGCGGGGCAGGGGGAAGGGGTGGGGCGGGGGCCAGGGGGGAAAGGGGGAAAGGGTGCTTTTAGGTTGAGAATCGGGTCGTGGAACCTAGGGACGTTAACGGGTAAGTCTATCGAGTTGGCGAAGATTCTCTAGAAGAGAAAGGTTAGTATAGCATGTGCTCAGGAGACTAAGTGGATAGGGTCGAATGAAGATGTGGTACTCTGGTCGCTTGAAGGGTAAGAACGGAGTGTGCATTCTGGTGGACAGGGATCATAGGGAGTCGGTGGTTGAGGTTAGGCTGGTGAGTGATAGATTAATGTGTATTAAGTTAGTGGTTGGAGGGCTCACTTTAAATGTCACTAGCATCTACGCGCCCCAAGCAGGTCTGGATGAAGAGGTGAAGAGGTGTTTTTGGGAGGGTTTGGATGAAGTGGTGCGTGGCATTCCGCCCACGGAGAAGTTATTTATAGGAAGGGACTTCAATGGACATATCGGTGCGTTTGCCAGCGGTTATGAAGAGGCAAATGGCGGCTGGGGCTTTGGGGTCCAGAACAGAGGTGGAACTTCTCTATTGGATTTAGCTAAAGCTTTTGAGTTGGTGATTGCGAACTTTGTATTCCCGAAGAGAGAGGAGCATTTGGTAACTTTTCAGAGTTCGGTGGCTAAGACCCAGATTGATTATCTTAATCTTAGGAGGTATGATAGAGGGTTATGCAAGGATTGCAAGGTTAACCCGAGTGAGTCCCTCGCAACCCAACATAGGCTCTTAGTGGTGGAAGTCAGCATACTGATAAGGAGGAAGAAGAGGGTGATTCGTGGTAGTCCGAGGATTAGGGGGGTGCCGTGATGAAGGAGAGTGCGCTCAAGCTAGGGAGGAGTTTATTGGATATGGGGGTCTGGAGTAGTAGTGGGGAAGCTAGCGGTATGTGGAAGATGACGGCGAAAAGTATTAGGAAGGCGACTAGAGAGGTATTAGGGGTCACGAAGGGTTACTCTGGCAGGCACAGGGGTGACTGGTGGTGGAACGCCGAGGTCCAGGGTAAGGTGGAGGAAAAGAAAGAGGCGTAATGAGGAGGAACGTCAGAGGAACAAATTTAGTTATAAGGAAGCTAAGAAGGTGGCGAAGTTAGCGGTCACGGAAGCGAAGAGTGCAGCATTTGGTCGAATATAGGAAGAATCGGGGGAAAAGGTGGAGATAAAAAGTTATTCTGACTGGCCAAGGCAAGAGAGAGGACGGCTCAGGATCTAGACCAAGTGATGTGCATCAAGTACGAGGAAGACCAAGTATTAATGGAGGACGCGCATATTAAACGGAGGTGACAGACGTACTTCCATAAGCTGCTAAATGACGAAGGTGACAAAGACATTGTGCTAGGAGAACTGGAGCACTCCGAGTGTAACTGAGATTTCACCTACTGTAGGCGCATTAGAGTTGAGGAGGTTGTAGGGGCTATGCATAAGATGAACAGGGGCAGAACGACAAGGCCAGATGAGATTCTTGTAAAATTTTGGAAGTATGTGGGTAGAGCAGGATTGGAGTGGCTTACTGGGCTGTTTAATGTTATTTTCAAGACGAAGGAGATGCTAGAGGAATGGAGGTGGAGTATGATGATTCCTCTATACAAGAACAAAGGAAATATCCAGAACTGTAGCAACTATAGGGGCATCAAGCTGCTGAGTCATACCATGAAAGTGTGGGAAAAGGTAGTGAAGGCGAGGGTGAGGAGGCTGGTGTCGATATCTGAGAACCAGTTTGGGTTCATGCCTGGTCGTTCCACTATGGAAGCGATCCATCTTATTCGGAGGTTGGTGGAACTGTACAGGGATAGGAGGAAGGATTTGCACATGGTGTTTATTGACCTAGAGAAAGCTTATGATAAGGTACCTAGGGAAGTTCTTTGGAGATGCCTGGAGGTGAATAGGTATTCCGGTGGCTTATATTAGGGTGATTAAGGATATGTATAATTGAGCTAAGACTCGGGTTAGGACAGTGGGGGGCGACTCAGGGCATTTTCCGGTTGTTATGGGGCTACACCAAGGTTCTGCGCTAAGTCCGTTCTTATTTGTCCTGACGATTGATGCACTGACACACCATATTCAAGGGGAGGTTCCATGGTGTATATTATTCGCGGATGATATAGTGCTGATTGATGAGACGCGAGGCGGTGTTAATGAGAGATTGGAGGTTTGCCTTGAGTCTAAAGGTTTCAAGTTGAGCAGGACTAAGACTGAATATATGCAGTTCAAGTTCAGCAGCGTGCTGGGTGAAGCGGACGTGGACGTGAGGCTCGATTCACAAGTCATCCCTAATATAGGGAGATTCAAGTACCTAGGGTCGATTATTCAGGGGAATAGGGATATTGACGAGGATGTCACGCGCCATGTAGGAGTGGGGTAGATGAAATTGAGGCTAGCGCCTGGTGTCCTGTGCGATAGGAAGATGCCCCCGACAGTCAAAGGAAAGTTCTATAGAACAGTGGTTAGGCCGGCCATGTTGTATGGTGCAGAGTGCTGGCCAGTGAAGAATTCCCATATCCAAAAGATGAAAGTTGCAGAGGTGAGGATGTTGAGATGGATGTGCGGAAACACTAACCTAGATAAGATTGGGAATGATGATATTTGGTTGAAGGTGGGTGTGGCTCCCATGGAAGACAAGATGCGGGAAGCTAGGCTTAGATGGTCCGGGCACGTGAAGAGGAGAAGCCTGGATGCACCGGTGAGGAGATGTGAACGATTGGCCTTGACAGGTATGAGGAGAGGTAGAGGGAGGCCTAATAAATATTGGGGAGTGGTGATCAGGCAGGACATTGTGCGGATGCGGATTTCCGAGGACATGGCCCTTGATAGGAAGTTGTGCAGGTCGAGCATTAGGATAGTTGGTTAGGAGATAGGAGGCTAGTGTGATAATGTCTTGTTTTAGGTTGCTAGGGGCTCCAATTTTGTTCTCAATACTTCATTAGGGTTTAAAGATAGGCTATAGTAAGCTTCGCACTCCTTTGTGTACATATTACTCCTTTGCGTATGTAGAATTGTGCCTTTGCTGATGCTTAGTGGTACTACTTTGCTTTCTATTTTTTTTGCTATTGTTTTGCTGTTGTCATTTACGATGTAGTTTTTTAACTATTTATTTTTATATCACTTGTTATTAGGGCTTCCTTTCTCTTCTTTAGTGGAGGGTCAATCGGAAACAGTCTCTCTACCCTTCCAGGGTAGGGGTAAGGCTGCGTACATCCTACCCTCCCCAGACCCCACTTGGTGGGACTATACTGGGTAGTTGTTGTTGTTGTTGTTGCTACTGTATTATGGGACAGCATAACTAGTCTGCGGACCGTAGATCTCCCGCATACCTGACCCGAGCAGCCCAATTCTTGACATTACTTCTACGGATCATTTTGCGGACCGCATTTCCATTATGTGGTTGCGTTCCAAGGGTCCATTTTCTAGTTCTTACAACCCGACCCTATTTTGATATATAGACGTTAAGGTCGATTTGTGAAGACAAAAACTGATACTTTTAGATTGAGGACGTGATCAAGATTGACAGGGGAGTTCCTAAGCTACTGTTCATCAATCCTAGCTCAAAAGTTGGAGAATCCAAAAGGAAAACTCACAAGTTATTTATCCAATAGGTAAGGTTCCACATTATAGTTTCAATTTCGAATTTGGGGTAGAAGAAGGTTAATATCGAGTGTGATTCTGGGGTGTGCGAGTGATCTTTTTATTCATCCATGTTCTATCAAGGATTGTGGGAAGGTTGTTGGGATCAAATGGGTAAACGTTGGGTTGTGGGATGAGAAAATCTAGAATAGGAGGACTTTGAGATCATAATGTCCACATAGTGTTTCTTAAAAGGCTCATATGAGCTAAACCCATGAACTTCTTCCTAATTTGTGTTTGAATTTGTTATATATCTAAATAGATCGAAGTTACTAAGATTTACGAAATATTCTAGTAAATCAAGGAAGCCTAAACAAGGTATGTTGGCTAAATATTTCCCTTAGAGTTGAATCCCACAATGATCCCGTAAGTCTCGAACTGTATGTCCATAGATGCTCATTATAAATTGGATTATTCTGAATAAGCTTTCAATAAAAATTTATATATTAAAAATGTGTTCTGAATGCTCTTATCTTATTGTTTTATCATTCGGGAATGTAATATAAGGGCTATGTATTAACAAGTTATGAGTTCAAGTCGTGATTCAAATGAAAGTTGTTATGCCAAGTTGTGTAAGAAGGCTCAATGTGCCTAAGAAACTTATTTTCTCACACGTGTACTTAATGTCTTGAATAGAAGCTCCTTGTTGTTTATAATCCATGGTAACTCTTGAATGTTATACAGGCGAGTATGAAATATGAAATAAGGTCGACATGCCAAGAATGATATTAAAATTGTGGCAACAAGTGCCAATGAAATGGATAGATGTGTGAAAGCTTATGAAATGAGTTGTGAACTATAAATAATAAATGCTTTGGGTGTATCTTTAGTAACCTAGGAAGGGTAAGTCGAAATAACCTAACCCCGAAACTACACGTGCCGGTTCAGTGATTGAGGGGTAACTCCCCGTGTTGATGTGATGAGATTGGTTCCCCTTATACGAGATGAGATTGATGTGTAGAGATATTTCCCCTTAAATGGGATAAGATTATTGCTATCAATAGGTGATGTGACGTTGACCCGCACGACATTATCGGGAGACGGCTTAGCCAGTCAGGCCGAGATCAGAAGCCATGCCACGCACATGGTGGTTTTGTGATTGGATTTCTCTAGGTGAGACGGCTTAGCCGATCGGGCAGAGATCGGACTATGTGCTAAAAGCATGGTGGTATATCGATACTAAGAATCTCACAACTTAAAAATATTGAAACTTACTTCAAATCTATCTTTCTCCTAACTTGGTACTTTAATATTGTTTGGGGCCCTCATTGATTCCATGTTTATTTCTCATTGTACTGTTACTCGTTCTATTGAGGGGTGTTTAGTTTTTCATACTAGTACTATTCAATATGTACTAATGTCTCTTTTTTCCGGTGGCTCTGCATCTTTAATTAGTGCAGGTGGTTCCATAACGGGCGGCGTTGAGTAGTGATAGCAGTACAACCTCTCCCCGGCTGACTTGGTGAGCCCCACTTCATTCTGAGGTCTTGTATATCTTGTCCTTTGTACATATCGCTTTGAGGTATAGTCGATGCCTTGTTGCCGACACTGTCATAACACTTTTTTTTTTCTGTTTGAGGCTCAATAGACATAGTGTGAGTTGTATTTTGTTTTGGAAAAGTTTTATTCAAAAATTGGGATGTCGATATCTTATTTCATTTTTGTTATTTGTAAAGAATGCCCAAATTCCATATAATTTGTATTCTTAATTTTCATACCTTTTGATATTATCATGTCTATTTTCGTGTTGGATTACTCTCTTATACGCTTATTTGACTATTACTAAGTGTCGAAGTTGATCCCTCGCCACTACTTCTTCGAGGCTAGACTTGATATTACTAGTATTGTGGTTTATACTCATCATATAATTCTTCCCATTTTGTGCAGGTTTTGAGGCTGGTGTGGGTGGAATTCATGTGGGTTAGTATGAGGAATTTTGGAGATTTCGTGGTGAGCTTCTCTACATCATTTATTCGCATCACATGAATCCCACGTCTATAATTATCTCTTATATTTTAAATATTTCATTCACACATACAGTGTATTCAGAAGATTTTAAATTTTCTAACTAGATTTGTGTGATGATTAGAAAATCTGGGTTTTAGGCAGTAATGGTAGTTATAGTCTTGTTTTGACCATGCTTTGATAATTTATCTATGTTAGCAGACTTGAGTTTATTCTATTTCTTATCATGTTGTGTATTTTGCTAAAATTTGATTAATCTACTTTAAAATTATGATAGTTATTGTTTTTGTTTGCCCAGAGAGCTAGTTAAACGCCATCATGACCTTTGGTGGGATTTCAGGTTGTGACAAGTTGGTATCACATCACTAGATTCTAAGGGTCTCACGAATAACAAGGAGGCCTAGTATAGTCTTGTGGATTAGTACAGAGACGTAAGTATCTATCTACGAGAGGCTATAGGGCTTTAGGAAACTTCGTTTTCATGATTCCTCATAATACGTTGATTATCGTCTTGGGTATAAATGCTTTTATTTTATTATATCATAAATGGTGAGGACTCTCGTGCCTGGAGCAATTGAGGATGCAGGGGCAGTGCCACCGGTTGTGACCAAGAGAGGCAGAGGCCAAGATAGGTCCAAAGCTCCTACAAGGGGCCATACTATTACAGGCCAGGCCAAGGCAATTGCAGCGGACCCACATGTGGACCAGGTGGAGGAGCAAATCATGGATGAGCATGTTGAGGCTCTAGTGCACACCCAGCAACCAAAGGATTTCATTGTTGCACCCGTGCTTCAAGAGGCTATGTCTATGATGGTTAATTTCATTAATGCATTGACCTAGGCCGGGGTGGTCTCCGTA
>ML256524.1:0-36799 GCA_005239495.1 Nicotiana undulata | reverse complement strand
ATATATATATATATATATATATATATATATATATATATATATATATATACACCTACAAATCATCTTGTACCATTATCTTTTTCTCGTATCCAAAACTTACGTAACCTAAAACTTTGAAAACCCTTTTTCATCGCAGAATTGGTTTTGATATATTTCGAGTCTTTTACGTACTGTCCGTTGAATTGGGGGATTGTAGACATGGATTGATGGTTTTCTTTTCCCATTTTCGGAGAGCTTCAGTCTTTGAAACTCTTTTTATTTCTTTTTTGTTTTGTTTATTTACTTGCGTAGTATTCTCTCTCAATGATGGTATTTTGAAATGATTTTGAGTCCTTGCTCTTGTCATCAACAGTGAAGTAGATTTTCAAAATTCATGCGTAAGGTAAAAGAGAATTCAATTGTACGTATTGAATTAGGATTTCAGGAATTTTGAGAAGTTTCTTTTTTTTTTTTTGGGATAGTTTCACTCTTTTTTTCCTTTTATTTATTAGTGCAGTCTCCTCTCTAGGATGGGGGTTTTGAGATGGTAAAAGTAGTTAGTAGGAAGAAGAAGCATTTTTTTTTACAAAATTTTGTAGTAGCATATGGAGAAGAATGGGATCAGCCGTTGTAAAAGGAAAAAAGAATCTTAGAGAACAACAAAGAGAAAACAAGCCATTATGGAAGAAGCATGAGGAGATCTCAAGTGTCGGACTAATTCATACACGGTTGTCAAATGGGGGGGGGGGGGGGGGGGGGGGGGGGGTGTTAGATCGATTTTGGGCGGGATAAAACGGGCTGAATCAATAATTTGGTCGTCCTAAAAGTTATTGGAGTTTTTATCTCATATAGCAAAGATTGATATCTTATTTATTTTAAATAAATACCATTTTAAAAAATTGTATTTCATAGCTACCTTTTGATTTTTATAGCCAAATATTTATTTATGGTGACCTCCTACCCTTAAGCCATAAAATACGCTTTGATTTATTTTTTTCTCATTCTTTCATATTTTTCTACACCCTCTCTCTCAACCAACGCCACAAATCAAAGTACCTCCGCCTTTCTTCTTACGCAAAACCTCCGCCTTTCTAACAAGAACGCATTTATAATTCCCATATAATAACCAAGGGGATTAGATATATTTCTATCCTAACCGCAAATCCGTTCCCAATGCTTGAGTTCAGGATCTTGCTCTACTTAATCTCATATGCAATCTAGAATTCCTTCTCCCGAGTTCAATCCTAGATCCATAGATAGTATTCAATTGGTGATCAAGCAATCAAATAATTAAGCGCAAGATTGAATAAATAAATCAATATGATAAAATAATAAGAACAATTCAAGCTTCAAACTACAACGTTCATGTAGCACCCAAAACACTAGAACTAATGCACTATGAGATTAAATGAAAAGAAGAGAAGAAAAACTAGTTGAAAGCCTCCTCCAAGCGTGGTGTGTGTTCCTCCACGTGAATTCTCCTTTAAAGTATGTATGATCTCCTCCAAATTAGGTTTCGAACTCCTTCTATAAGAGTTGGGGACGTGTATAACAAAAATAACCTTGTCCCGAGCGAACTAGGAAACCCCACACGACCGTAGCGTCCAAACCAGGTCCTCGCGCCGGAGGCAAAATATTTTTGTACTTTATATTTTAGCAAATATACCACTAGGTAGGCTTCCTAGTGGCTAATATATAAATAAAATCCCAAAATGGGTCCAAAGCTTACAAGATGTCCAAACCAAAATAGAAGTTGCATTAAGTTGCTAGCTACTAAAAAGATGGAAAAGTTGAAGTCTAATGAACTAGCTATTACAACAAAATAAGTTGAGTGCTTCCTTTCCTGTCAGTGTATTTGAATTCAATTGCCAGTGGTAAATACCAAGCATCACCTATGAAGCTTTCACCAGGTGCCAGGGTATACTGTCCATAGGCTAAAATGAATTCCAAATATCTCCACCACAGAGTTGAAGCCAACATAGTCTTTCAAGTGTAGCTACTATATGATATCCATATGCAGTGTACTGAGTTTGTACAAGTATTAATCATATGCGCACTTATCAAATTTAACATGTAAAAGTACCTGGATTTAGGCAGGCCTTGCAAGGCAAAAGCCAGGCTGGGGCTGACTTTAGGCATGCCTTGCAAGGAAAAAGCAAGGTTGGGGCTGGCTTTAGGCTTGCCTTGCAAGGCAAAAGCCAGGCTGGGGATGGCTTTAGGTTGGACTTGCAAGGAAAAATCCAGGCTGGGGCTGGCTTTAGGCTGGCCTTGCAAGGCAAAAATCAGCTTGGAGCTGGCTTTAGGTTCGCCTTGCAAGGCAAAAGCCAGGCTGAAGCTGGCTTTAGGCTAGCCTTGCAAGGCAAAAGCCAGGCTGCGGCTGGATTTAACTAGGCCTTGCAAGGCAAAAGCCAGGCTTGAGACTGGCCTTAAGCTGGCGACGCCATGGTAAAGCCAAGCATACTCAAGCGTTAGAAACTGTGCATTTTTGTGATCTTGTAAGCTCAGAGCCTTCCCTTCCAGTACCTTTAACGTCGACATCATTCTAAACATTGCTAAACCATCCTCAGATTGAGAATGAAACCATGCTAATACCACTGAGAAATGATTCAACAATCCCCAGAGATACAACATAACAGGTTCAACCTTTTCCTTAGCATTTGAACATATCAGAATCAGGACAAATTGTACCATCCAACACCTGCTTATCGCATTGTTCCTGTACACTATCAAAGCACCCCTAGAATGAGTATGTGACCATGCTAATACCACTGGAAAGTACCTTAATAGCATACAGAATGAGACATAAAAGAAACATTCAGGTTTGTGCAGAGTCCAATCCTGTGAAGCCATCAGTTTGGGGTTCTTCTCTTTGCTATCCTAACCCTAAGGTTAGGTGTTTGAGATTTTTCTAGATTGATCAACCTCCTCTCTGCACTAGGCAGTTCAGAGAACGAATGAAACTCAGATGTACCTGCAAAAGAAAACGCAATGTTAGCTATAAAATCCGCCACTGAGTTTCCTTTTCTGAACACATGTTGAAAGATCACATTGAAGTTGCCTATCATCTCTATAATTTTCTTCACATCATTTGCAATTACCCTAGGAGGATCCCATTCCCCTTTTATCACTTTCTTCATCACCAATGGATCAGTCTCCAATATGAGAGAGTGAAGATCATGCTCCACACAGTATTCCAATCCTTGAAGAATAGCCTTAGCTTCAGCTACACCACATCACCTTCATCATCCCTCACACAAAATCCTAAGGAGCTAGGACAAGGATTTTCTTTTGAGGCTCCATCGGTATTGCATTTGTACCAACCATGAAAAGGAAGATGCCATGTTACTCTTGTAGTGATCAATATAGGTTTTATCCTTCAAAATATTGAATTATGTCTGGCTATAACAATGGAATGTTAGGCATCCAAGCATACCTCACCCTTTCCAGTTGATGCAATGTCATATTGATCTCATGAATCACCCTATTTGTGGACACTAAACCCCTATGGTTTCCTGCATTTCTTCTCTTCCAAAGTTCCCAAGTGATGGTAGCTGGTACTGCTTGAAACAATGGATTTAACTTTGGACAACATTGATCATACCACCAATTCCTTATAACCTGCTTCACTTGTATCAATGGCACAATAATTCCAGCTGCCCCCATGAACAAGTTCCATACCTTAGAGGCAGTAGGACATGTGACAAATATATGCTCAATAGATTCCTCTTGGGGCTGCTGACAACACCAACACCTATACATCACCATTTGCCCTTGCCTCCTCCACATTTTATCAGTGGCTATTTTCTGCCTCCATAATCTCCACAAGAAGAAGGATATCTTGAATGGTAAGCCTTTAATCCACATTAACTTGAATTTCTGATTAGGATTAGCCCTATGACTTAATATTTTCCAAGCACTGCTAACACCGAACTTGCCTGAAGGAGTTGGCAATCAGTATGTCCTATCTTAGTATCCCTCACTGTCTTCATAATTCACATTTAGCCTTATATGTTTTGCAATTTCCTCATTGAAAGTTTGGTCTAGAAGCTGATCATCCCATGTTTCACCTTGCGCAATTCTACCACATCCTGAAGATCTTCATTGATTGGAAAGTCTTCAGGTAACACATGATAAAGTGCACCCAATCTAGTCCAATTTTCATGCCAAATATTAGTTGTTGCACTCTTCAATTCCCATAGGATCTCACATTCTACTTTTTCCCTAGTATTAAGCATTTGTCTCAAAACACGATACCCCCTTCTAAACTGCACCACCATTGGTATTTCCTTCTTGCAATACTTTTTCCACATGAAATTAGACCACAAATATTTTGTGGTCCTAAACCTCCACCACAGTTTAGCAAACAGTGTCGTCGACACATCATGTAAAGACCTAAAACCTAGGCCCCCTTCCACTTTAGGGAGGCAAATTTTTTTCCATGAAGCCCAATGCCTACTTCTCCCTTCCTCCTTTGTGCTCCGAAAGAACCTAGCAAAAATCTTATGAAGATGCTCCAGGGCATTTTTTGGTGGATTGTGATGACCCAAGAGGTCATATTATAAAATTAGACTCCGTTCCATGACTAATAGCCATAAAAAGACAAAAACATTAAATACCTCGATTTGCGTGCACAGTTCGAGTGTGAAACTGGAAAGCTTTTATGTGAAAATATGAGAAATAGTAATTTCTAGAATTTAAATTTGATAAAAGTTGACTTTGGTGAACATTTTGAGTAAACGGTCCCAGATCCATGTCCCGACGATCCCGAGAGGTATGCAGTAAAATACGGGACTCGGACGTATGCCCGGAAATGAATTCCGAGGTCCCAAGCCTTAGAAATCAATTTTTGAAAGAAATTATTTTACTGAAATATTGATGAATTAAAGAAAAGAAATAATGTTTAAAATCATTGGTATCAGGCCCGTATTTTGGTTTCGGAGCCCGGTACAGATTTTTTATGATATTAAAAGGTTAACTGTGAAATTTGGTGAAAAACGAGGTTCGTTTGACGTGATCCAGACATCCGGTTGAGAAATTTTGAACTTTAAGAGTTCTTGTTGAAAATGATGAGTTTTGAGGTTTAATTCTTAGTTTTACATGTTATTTTTCAAGATTTGGTCGCACGAGCAAGTCCGTATGATGTTTTTAGACTTGTGTGCATGTTTTGCATAGAGCCTCGAGGGCTCGGGTGAGTTTCGGGTAGGCCACGGGATGTTTTTACACTTGAAAGATTGATGGTTTTCTTTGCTTTCAGTGCACAAGTATTTAATGCATTGCGAGCATATAGAGTAAATTGGGGGAGGTCATTTTTGTTCTATGCGAACGCACATCCCCCCCCCCCCTCCCCCCCAGTGCGAATGCATAGAGTAAAATAGGGGGAGGTCATTTTTGTTCTATGCGAACGCACCCCTCAGTGCGAACGCATAGAGTAAAATAGGGGGGAGGTCATTTTTGTTTTATGCAAATGCACCCCCCAGTGCGAACACATAGAGTAAAATAGGGGGAGGTCATTTTTGTTCTATGAGAATGCACCCCCTAGTGCGAACGCATAGAATAAAATAGGGAGAGGTCATTTTTGTTTTATGCGAACGTACCCCTCCAGCGCGAATGCATAGGTGTTCCGCCCACCTAATATAAATACCTTTTAAAAATCGGGCAGACCTCCTTCTTCACCAAAATTTCGAGGTTTTCAGCCCTAATAGTGATTCTCTTCAACAATAATCATCCCCAAGTCATAGGTAATCAATTCTAAACTTTGTTCTTTCAATTCCTTACTGTTTTTCATCAATTTTAAAGCAAAACTAAGAATTTTCATGGTAAAAATTGAGGGCTTGGGTAGAATTAGGGAATTTTGTAAAAATCAAATTTTTACATCGAATTAAGGTCGAATTTCAAAACTAATAGCATATTTGGCCTATTAAACATGATCCTTTCCCCGTTCCCAATTTAATCGATCCCGATCTTAATTGTTCTTTGTTAGTTATTGTTTCCATGACTACTAGGCCTTATTACTTGGCTGTTAAATATTATTTGGTTATTTTGGAAGAATATTGGTTGTGTATTGGGTTATCTCGAGGAACAAAAATGTTGAGCAATTTGACACTATGTTGGAATCATATATATATATTCATGTCGGTTTCTTGACTTTTTACATAGTTGTTGTTTAAAGTTTACGGACTATATTATTTTCTGTTTGAAACTTTTGAATAAAAAAATGGTGTGATAAGAGTGAATAAATTGGTGTGATAAGGGTGGATATTTGGTGTGATAAGGGTGAATAAATTGGTGTGATAAGGGTGGATAATTGGTGTGATAAGGGTGAATAAATAGGTGTGATAAGGGTGAATAAATTTGTGTAATAATGTGGATAATTGGTGAGATAAGAGTGGATAATTGATTGTGATATTGTGAATAGGTGGGATCAGGTTGCACGCCGCAACAAGACAGTGAAAAATGGGGAATAATGACATTTTATTGATTTTTAAACTTCAAATGATATGGAAATTCTTGTTTTACTCAACACTTTTTCTTATATTTGGCACATGTGATTATTTTAAAGTAAAGTTTGAAAACTTGAAGATTTACTTGAGAATTGGTTTTTAGCTGAGGCCTGGAAAAGGCGGCTGAGTTATTTCATTGTTGTTGCAGTACTTAATTATTTGTTTGGGTTTTCTTCTTGCTTTATATTTATTGTCTCAGTTATATTTTCATTGTTCGTGTAGAATTATTTTATTGTGTTACTGTATATATTATTGTCACAGGTTATTTGTTGTTAATTCCCCGCCGTAGCCTCGTCACTACTTCGTCGAGGTTAGGCTCGGAACTTACTCAGTACATGGGGTCGGTTGTACTGATACTACACTATGCACTCTTTTGTGCAGATCCAGGTACCGACCAGCAATAGAGATATTTAGAGTGGCTATTCGTTTATTCGGAGACACGAGGTATATCTGCCGGCGTTTGCAGATCTCGAGAGTCTTCTCCGATTTTCATAACGCTGTTTTATTATATTCAAAACAGTTATATTATTTCTTTCAGCCCATTATTTGTAGTATTCTTTAGTATTCATGTATTGTGACACCAGACCTTGGGGTAGTCTTAGAGTAATTTATAAAATTAGTTCGTGGTTCGTTTTATTTAATTGTTCATTATTTTATCTCTGAAAATTAATCATCGAAGCCAACAGATTCAGTTTACTCTAGATTATTTTGTTATGTCTAAATGGATAAATAATGCAAAGTAGTTAATCGAATTCTAATATTGGCTTGCCTAGAAAGTGTGATGTTAGGCACCATCACGATCCCTAAGGTAGAGAATTTGGGTCGTGACAAGTTGGTATCAGAGCACTAGGTTGCTTAGGTCTCACAATTCAAGAACAAACTTGGTAGAGTCTGAAGGATCGGTACGGAGACGTCTGTACTTATCTCTTAGAGGCTAAGAAGTTAGGAAAAATTTCACTTCTATTCTACTCTATCGTGCGAATTTATTCTACCATTGATGATTGAACTTGTCTATTCTTGCCCTCTCACAAATCTCGACAACACGCAAAGCGTCTACAACTGGACAAGAGATGAAGCCTCAATGACAACTACGATTAAGGGAAGAGACAGAAGCAGAGCTCATTCTAAAGCTCGAACATCAGCACCTATTCTACAGTCTCGAATGGATCTAGACGTGGAGGTTCTAGCTCAGTCGGTACATGTTGGACTAGTCCAGATTCTAGAAGGATTCATAGCTACTCCAGTATTTTATAACATGGGAATAATTTGGAAAGTAGCATGGTCGATTTGTATGAGCTGTGAAGTTTAACATTGTGTATTATCAAACATTGTGACCTGTGACTTTGTGCCAAGTGGAAAAGTCCACCGTCAAGGAATAGATTGCGAGGTCATGTGTTATATCGGTTTTGGCTTGGAATGTATAAGGCCGTAGATGTTGCAAGAGATAAAGCTGGGAATTGGGGTATGTCAGTCTCCTTAATAACCCTATACCTCAGTAGCAAAGGATTCATATAGTCGACTTTAAATCTACAGAAGGTCAAATCAGCGTGGAAGTCACAGTTGCGGATTTTGGGGTGCTTTAGAGGGAGTACAGTGGTTGATAAGCTTCTAGACTATATGGTTCGTGCCAAGATTTATCTATATAGAGCTCTACTTTTATGATCATTGTGTGTCAATAGGGATGAAAGTTACCCCAAAAGAATAACGAAGAGTATATGAATAAATGGGGTAGCTCAACAGTGTTGAGTCAACATGGTAGAGAATAAATTGGTCGCCGGTGGTCGAGGCAAGCCTACGAAGAGGACGACTAGTCATTGCAACACCAACTATTTGACACAGTTCTCATAAATGCTTTTGAAAGAGTTGTTTCTCGGACTCTCCATAATACGTGGTGCATAAGGTTTGAAACGGTTGCGTCAGGTCACTATGGCGGTGTCAGAATATGCCATCAAGTTCGATAAGTTAGCCCGTCATACTCCTACTTCGATTCATATGGCCAGAGAGTAAGTTCACAGACTCATTAAAGGACTCAAATATGATTGTAAAATTTTTGTGCGACTCAGGGCAAGTTGATACTTCAATTCGGCTAGTGGTAGAAACCGTCTTAGACTTAGGAGAATCATATTTTATCAGAGCACTCAGGCGACGTGCCCCATTGCATTTATAGCTCAACTTACATGACCAGCTAGGAAAAAGGGGTCGGAATGTCGAAGGTGGAGGTCAAATTCCTAGAGGTGGAGACCCAGCCTATTGATATATTTTCTATGGTATGGCTGAGGTCGTTACATTAAATGGTGCCATTACAAGAACAATCTCTAATTATTATAAAGTGATAATTTCCTGAACTTAATTCGGTTATGTGTATTTAATAAATTTCTCCTAATATGCTCCACTCTTGGGTAAGCTTCATAACTCTAAAAATCTACTTATGGGAACACTTGCATTAGGAAATTCTATGGAAGTAGCCATGTCTATCATCACGTGTTGTAATTTTGTCAACGGAAAATATTTAAAAGAAGAAACTGGAACTTTTTGATTGGCACGATGTGCATATTACTTGTGATTCAGAACTGAGGGCGAGATCTTCGTATTTTAATATTATTTGATATGTTTAAATCAGGCTACGAGCTGAAGTGGAAGTTATGTAAGGACGAGACCCTTATAATGAGAATTCTTGTGTTTAAATCCTTTCTTGTGAAATTAAAATTTTACTATAGTGCTAGCAGGGAATTATGCCTGTTAGGTTTATTAAAAAAAATTTGTACAAAAATAATAATAATAATAATAATAATAATAATAACAAGTAAATGAATAAATAAATAAAATAATTAATTAATTATCTGTGCAGAATTTGCCAAAATTCTTGCTATAATTATTGAGCTTTGACCTACGAGGTATGTGCCCGCCCATATGGCGTTGAATGAGACACGTTATTTCGGGCATATAATTACGAGGTCTTCAAGCATCAAATCTCGTTATCAGTATTGTGAAGGTTTGAAAGGAGATTTTCTCTGTTGACGTGAAGCTATTTGATAATTCTGTAATTAGAAATGAACAATTATTAAGGAAATAGAGGCAGTCAAGAACTGGCCTAGACCCACTACAACCATGGAAATCAAGAGTTTTTTTGGGTTTGGCGGGTTACTACCGTCGTTTTGTGGAGGGGTTTTCATCTATATCAGCCCCTATGACTAAATTGACTCAGAAAGGTGCCCCATTTAAATGGTCAGATGAGCGCGAGGTGAGCTTTCAGAAGCTTAATACATCCTTGACTCCGACACCGGTGTTGGTGTTACCATCAGATTCGATTTCTTTCACGATGTACTGTGACGCTTCCCGAGTTTGACTTGGAGCATTATTGATGGAGGATGGCAGAGTGATTGCATATGCGTCTCGTCAGTTGAAAATCCATGAGAAGAATTACACTGTTTATGATTTGGAATTGGCAGCCATTGTTCATGCATTAAAAATTTAGAGGCATTATCTTTATGGCGTGCCGTGTGAAATTTTTACTAACCATCGCAGCCTCCAGTACTTATTCAAGCATAAAGATCTAAATTTGACGCAGCGGAGATGGTTAGAGTTTCTAAAAGATTATGATGTCACCATATTGTATCACCCAGGGAAGGCCAATGTGGTGGCCGATGCATTGAGTAGAAAGGCGGTGAGTATGGGCAGTCTTGCGTATATTCCAGTTGGCAAGAGACCGTTGGCTTCATACATTCAGACATTGGCTAATCAGTTTGTGAGGTTGGATATTTCGCCCAGTAGTGTTCTAGCTTGTACAGTCGCTCGATCTTCTCTAATTGAGCGTGTCCTGGAGCGGCAGGATGATGACCCACATTTGGCGGTTCAGGAACACAGTTCGACACGGTGGTGCCAAGTAGGTTACAGTTGATGATGATGGTGTTTTGAGGATGCATGGTCGTTTATGTGTGCCTAATGTTGATGGCCTTCGTGGGTTGATCCTTGAGGAGGTTCACCGTTCTAAGTATTCAATTCACCCAGGGGCAGCCAAAATGTACCAAGACTTGAGGCAGCATTATTGGTGGAGAAGGATGAAAAAGGACATTGTTGCGTATGTGGCTCGTTGCTTAAATTGTCAACAGGTAAAGTATGAGCATTAGAGACCTGTTGGTTTGCTACAACAGATAGAGATTCCTGAGTGGAAGTGGGAGCGTATTACTATGGACTTTGTTATTGGACTCCCACGGACTCAGAGGAAATTTGACGCAGTTTGGGTTATTATGGATAGGCTGACTAAATCAGCACATTTCATTGCAGTGGCGAGTACTTATACTTCAGAGCGATTGGCTTAGTTATATATTCGGGAGATTGTTCGCCTTCATGGTGTGCCCGTGTCTATCATTTCTGATCGGGGTACGCATTTTACTTCGCGCTTTTGGAGGGCAGTTCAGCGTGAGTTGGGTAGCCGAGTAGAGTTGAGTACAACATTGCACCCTTAGACTGACGGGCAGTTCAAGCGTACCATTCAGATATTAGAGGACATGATCCGCGCTTGTGTTATTGACTTTGGAGGTTCATGGGATTAGTTCTTGCCGTTAGCGGAGTTTGCTTATAATAATAGATATCAGTCGAGCATTCAGATGGCTCCTTATGAGGCGTTGTATGGTAGACGGTGCAGATCTCCAGTTGGATGGTTTGAGCCGGGAGAGGCTCGGTTGTTGGGTACAGACTTAGTTTAGGAGGCCTTCGATAAGGTCAAGATAATTCAGTAGAGACTTCGTGCAGCTCAGTCTAGGCAAAAGAGTTATGCCGATCGTAAGGTTCGTGATGTCGCGTTCATGGTAGGAGATAAAGTATTGCTTCGTGTGTCGCCCATGAAGGGTGTGATGAGATTGGGGAAGAAGGGTAAGTTGAGCCCTAGGTATATCGGGCCGTTTGAGATTATTGTTAGAGTGGGGGAGGTAGCTTATAGACTTGTGTTGCCTCCAGGGTTATCTCAGTTCATTCGGTATCCCTTGTGTCGATGCTCCGGATATATCACGGTGACCCGTCCCACGTGTTAGATTTTAGCTCTGTCCAGTTGGACAAAGACTTGACTTATGAGGAAGAGTCGGTAGCTATTTTAGACCGGCAAGTTCGCCCGTTGAGATCTAAGAGTTATCCTTCAGTTCAAGTGTAGTGGAGAGGCCAGCCCGTTGAGGCAGCTACCTTGGAGTCCGAGTCAGACATGCAGAGTAGATATCCACACTTGTTTGCAAATTCAGGTAACTTTCTATGTCCGTTAGAGGACGAACGTGTGTTTTAGAGGTGGAGATTGTGATGACCCAAGGGGTCATATTATAAAATTAGACTCCGTTCCATGTTTCATAGCCATAAAAAGACAAAAAATTAAATACCTCAATTTACGTGAGCAGTCCGGGCGTGAAACCAGAAAGCTTTTATGTGAAAATATGAGAAATAGTGATTTCTAGAATTTAAATTTGATAAAAGTTGACTTTGGTCAACATTTTGAGTAGACCGACCTGGATCCATGTCCCGACGATCCCGGGAGGTCCGCCGTAAAATACGGGACTCGGACGTATGCCCGAAAATGAATTCCGAGGTCCCAAGCATTAAAAATTAATTTCTGAAAGAAATTATTTTGCTGAAATATTGATGAATTAAAGAAAAGAAATAATGTTTAAAATCATTGATATCGGGCTTGTATTTTTTTCTGGAGCCCGGTACAGATTTGTTATGATATTAAAAGGTTATTTGTGAAATTTGGTGAAAAACAGAGTTCGTTTGACGTGATTCGAACATCCGGTTGAGAAATTTTGAACTTTAAGAGTTCTTGTTGAAAATGATGAGTTTTGAGGTTTTATTCATAGTTTTACATGTTATTTTCATGATTTGATCGCACGAGCAAGTCCGTATGATGTTTTTAGACTTGCGTGCATGTTTTGCTTAGAGCCCCGAGGGCTCGGGTGAGTTTCAGGTAGGCCACAAGATGTTTTTACACTTCAAAGATTGCTGGTTTTCATTGTTGTCAGTGCACAGGTATTTAATGCATTGGGAACGCACCCCCCAGTGCGAACGCATAGAGTAAAATAGGGGGAGGTCATTTTTGTTCTATGCGAACGCACCCCAGTGCGGACGCATAGAGTAAAATAGGGGGAGGTGATTTTTGTTTTATGCGAGTGCACCCCCAGTGCGAACGCATAGAGTAAAATAGGGGGAGGTCATTTTTGTTCTATGCGAACGCACCCCAGTGCGGACGCATAGAGTAAAATAGGGGGAGGTCATTTTGTTCTATGTGAATGCACCCCCCAGTGCGAACGCATAAAGTAAAATAGGGGGTGGTCATTTTTGTTCTATGCAAACGCACCCCTCAGTGCGAACGCATAGAGTAAAATAGGGCGGAGGTTATTTTTGTTTTATGCGAATGCGCCCCCGAGTGCGAACGCATAGAGTAAAATAGGGGGAGGTGATTTTTGTTTTATGCGAATGCACCCCCAGTGCGAACGCATAGAGTAAAATAGGGGGAGGTCATTTTTGTTCTATGCGAACGCACCCCAGTGCGGACGCATAGAGTAAAATAGGGGGAGGTCATTTTGTTCTATGTGAATGCACCCCCCAGTGCGAACGCATAAAGTAAAATAGGGGGTGGTCATTTTTGTTCTATGCAAACGCACCCCTCAGTGCGAACGCATAGAGTAAAATAGGGCGGAGGTTATTTTTGTTTTATGCGAATGCGCCCCCGAGTGCGNCCCCCCCCCCCCCCCCCAGCGCGAACGCATAAGTGTTCCGCCCAGCTAATATAAATACCTTTTAAAAATTGGGCAAACCTCCTTCTTCACAAAAATTTCGAGGTTTTCAGCCCTACTAGCGATTCTCTTCAACAATAATCATCCCCAAGTCATAGGTAATCAATTCTAAACTTTGTTTTTTCAATTCCTTACTGTTTTTCATCACTTTTAAAGCAAAAACTAAGAATTTTCATGGTAAAAATTGAGGGTTTGGGTAGAATTAGAGAATTTTGTAAAAATCAAATTTTTACATCGAATTAAGGTCGGATTTCAAAACTAATAGCATATTTGGGTTTGTGGGTGAATGGGTACACGTAATTTGGTCCGAACCCCGAGTTTAGACCAAGTGGGCCTGGGGTCGGGTTTTTACTTTTTTTTTAGAAAACTTAGGAAAAATTATGTTGTTCAATAAAGTTAGTTCCTTTAAAATTAGTTAATGATATTAAGTTAATTGTGATTAGATTCGAGCAAGTTAGAGGTGAATTCAAAGGGAAAAGCAGTAATTGAGCAGTGAGTGGCCTGCGGAATTGAGGTAAGTGTTTCGTCTAACTTTGACTTGAGGGAATAGGACTCCCTACTTGTTTGCTATGTGAAATGCATGAGCGTGGTGTATAGGTGAAGTGACGAGTATCTATGCACCACCCAAATATCCTATTAAACATGATCCTTTCCCCGTTCCCAATTTAATCGATCCCGATCTTAATTGTTCTTTGTTAGTTATTGTTTCCATGACTACTAGGCCTCATTACTTTGCTATTAAATATTATTTGGTTATTTTGGAAAAATATTGGTTGTGTATTGGGTTCTCTTGGGGAACAGAAATGTTGAGCAGTTTGACACTATATTGGAATCCTATATATACATTCATGCTGGTTTCTTGACTATTTACATTGTTGTTGTTTAAAGTTTACCGGCTATATTGTTTTCTGTTTGAAACTTTTGAATCGAAAATTGGTGTGATAAGGGCGAATAATGGTGTGATAAGGGTGGATAATTGGTGTGATAAGGGTGAATAAATTGGTGTGATAATGGTGAATAAATTTGTGTGATAACGGTGATAATTGGTGATATAAGGGTGGATAATTGATTGTGGTATTGTGAATAGGTAGGATCGGGTTGCACGCCGCAACAAGACACTGAATAATGGGGAATAATGACATTTTACTAATTTTTAAACTTCAAATGATTTGGAAATTCTTGTTTTACTCAACAGTTTTTCTTATATTTGGCACATGTGATTATTAAAAAGTAAAGTTTGAAAACTTGGAGATTTACTTGAGCATTGGTTATAGCTGAGGCCTGGAAAAGGAAGCTGAGTTATTTCATTGTTGTTGTAGTTAATTATTTGTTTGGATTTCCTTCTTGCTTTATAATTATTGTCTCAATTATATTTTCCTTGTTCGTGTAGAATTTTCTTATTGCGTTACTGTATATATTATTGTCACAGGTTATATGTTGTTAATGCCCCGCCGTAGCCTCGTCACTACTTCGTCAAGGTTAGGCTCGACACTTACTCAGTACACGGGGTCGGTTATACTGATACTACACTCTGCACTCTTTTGTGCAGATCCAGGTACCGACCAACAGTAGAGATATTTAGAGCGGCTATTCATTTATTCAGAGACACGAGGTATATTTGCCGGCGTTCACAGATCTCGGGAGTCTTCTCCTATTTTCATAACGCTGTTTTATTATATTCAAAACAATTATATTATTTCTTTCAACCTGTTATTTGTAGTATTCTTTACTAGTTCGTGAATTGTGACACCAGACCATCCGATAGTCTTAGAGTTATTTATAAAATTAGTTCGTGGTTCGTTTTATTTAATTGTTCATTATTTTATCTCTGAAAATTATTCATCGAATACCAACAGATTCAGTTTACTCTAGATTATTTTGTTATGTCTAAATAGATAAATAATGCAAAGTAGTTAATCGAATTCTAACATTGGCTTGCCTAGCAAGTGTGGTGTTAGGCGCCATCACGATCCCTAAGGTTGAGAATTTGGGCCGTGACTTGGATGAAGGACTGATAACATGTGGACTGACATACTTTGCAATACACTAGAAATGAGTGTCGCCTTTCTCCAAATGGTAGCTGCTTTCCTTCCATTAATGCAATTTAGCCTTTACCTTATTGATAAGATCCTCATAAGATTCCTTTCTCCTTCTAGTGTAAAAAATAGGACACCCTAGATATGTGAAAGAGGAATTTACCTCTTGCAAATCCTGTAATAGCCCCAACCGCCTGAAATAATCCAGTAGCAATCGTTGAATACATGTAGTATGAACTCTTATCGTTGTTGATCATTTGGCCTGATATCTTCTCATAGTTCCCCAACACTGCCATAATCTTTCTCAGGGATTGAGGATGATCAGAAAAAAAGATTATAGTGTCACCAGCATATGCCAAGTGGTTTAAAGGATCAAACCACTTAGACATTCCAAACCCTACAAATGACTTGTCTTCAAAGAGCTTATTCAAAGACCTGGAAAGTACCTCAGCTGACAGAATGAACAATGCTGGTGATAGGGGATCCCCTTTCTTCACACCCCTTGTAGACTTAAAGAACCCTGAGGACTGTCCATTCACAAATAGTGAATACCAGTTATTTGACACCAAGTTCCACACCATGTTGATGAAGTGCTCAGAATATCCCATCTTCCTTAGTACATGTAATAAGTACTTCCATGAAACCCTATCAGATGACTTAGCCATATCAAGATTGATCACCACATTTGCTGGCTTTCCCCTTAACCTTATGTCTGTGACAATTTCTTAAGTCAATAAAATGTTCTCAAATATACTCCTACCCTTTACAAATCCGGATTGATTAGGAAATATTAGAGAAAACAAAAAACTTTCCAATCTATCATGTAACACCCTAGACATGACCTTGTTAATGAAGTTGCTCAAGCTAATAGATACTGCCTAGCCCAGGACTTCCTCTATTTCCCTAGTTGCTCTTCGAACAATTGCCCACTCATCAGCCTGTTCATACTCCTTGCTATCCTCCATAAAAGAACCATCCGCCTGCTTCATTTTGAATTGCAGCTCATAGATACTGCCTAGCCCAGGAGTTAATTTATCAGTCTGCTCTGAATGCACTGTTCTATTGTGATCACCACCCTTCTCGTTGCATGAAATTTGGTCTCATCCCACTATATCATCCCTGACCTTCCCTTTATCATCTCCATCAAGTTTTTTCCCGGATGCAGACGCTGGAACACCATATACATATGCCAAAATCTCTCTAGATGCACTAGGTTTAGGGTTTACAGTGACGACCTCTTCAGGAGCACTTGGCTTTAGGCCTGGCATTGCCAGCCTAACGCTTGGTGATCCTGGCTTTAGGCATGGTGTCGCCAGCCTATCGCCAGGTAAGTTTGGATTTTTGTCCGTCTTCACCTTGTCTTCTATTATTTTTGTTTTGCCCAGCTGATCATCCTCAACCTCAACTGCATCACTCCATAATACCTTTGTAGAGTTTACCTCATCAAAATCCTCAATCTGCCCAGAATCTGCAAATGTTTGAGATGGAATCTCATGACAAGATTTTTTTATTGCCACATTGAGTTGCTTTAGCTCCTCTTTGCTAGTCCCAAATCTTCTATGAACCTATTCGATTGTGGATTCCTTATTAGCCCTTTCTTCAGTAGATCATTGGGAACACTAGAATTTGCCTTAGCTAATTCTTGATCATTTTTAGGAACTGACGACTGACTCCGAGAAGTGATAGGGTTACCATTATGCTCATTTTCCCTCACCTTTTCTACTGCTTCCTTCTTCACACGCTTAAGTTCCTGTTGAGTATTGACTTCCCTTTTCATCTCCTGGCCCTCCTTAGCTTGCTTTTCCCCATGTTCCTTCTTACCATTGCTATAATCCTCACATTTACCTTCAGTAATTTGTAGAGTATGCTGATGAACTTCCTCAACCTCTAGTGCATCAAACTTGTTCTTGGTTGTAACTTCCTCAACTTTGGCCTTCCCTTTACCTTTGTCAGCTTCCTTTCATTATTTGTTATCAACAATGTGACCTCTATTATGTCGTTGGTATTTCTTCTTCCGTGCTTGCATCCATTCCTGCTTGGCCTGATTCATAGTAGGCTTACCAACCACCTTTTCACTAGTTAGAACCTTTGTTGAATTTGCAGCAGTCCCAATTGCATTTGAACTCACCATAATTGCGTTCTCCTTGCTTTGTTCCTCAACACCTTCTTCAAATCTCTTGTGTAATTCAGGATGAATTACCCAGCATTCTGCCTCACTATGCCCTTGTTTTTTTGCAGGTCTTGCAAAACTTTGGCATATAATCATACTTAATCCTTATCCACTTGAACTCTTCCGGCAAAGATTCATCAGCCTCTTCCACAATCTTAATACGATTAGGGAATTTACCTACCAAGTTAACTTCTACCTTTACCTTAGCACAACTAGGTCCTCATTTGTTTTCACTTAATGGAGGTCTGAATCTTAATTTTTCATATCTCAGACATTAAGTGCGTTTGTTTTTAAAGTCTGAATCTTAATCATTCTGATCTTAATCCTTAAGTGTGTTTGTTTTTTTACTTCACAATCACTTAATGGGTCTGAATAAGTCTTTATGATTAAGATCTAAACCAATGACTTAATTGTATTAAGATGCTATTATCCACATTAATTATTAATTTCCATCACCGCCTACCATTATCAACTATCACAATGCCACCCACCACTACCACCACCACCAAGCCTCCACCATTGTCGACATCTACCACCCACCATCCCAACTACCTCCGCTACTATCATTCTCAACCACAATCACAAACTCATCTACATAAACTACCATAATTAACCACCCCATCACCATCAACAACCATGCTGACACTACCCACCATTATAAACTACTACTACCTTTCTCGATCACAACCACAACCGCCACCATGACCCACCATTATAAACTACTACTACGTTTTTCGATCACAACCACAACCACTACCACCACCCACCATTATTAATTATTACCACCTACCACCACCATCCTCAACCATAATCGTCATCTATCAATTACCACCACCATAAACCAAAATTATCACAATTATTGCCTCTAGTCGGCATTCTCAAGCACCACTGTTAGCTATCACCATCACTAACTACCACATTATAAATTATATATATTTTATTGATAGAATATTAGATTAATCAATATTTTATTTGAAATTTATGTTTATTAATTTTCAAATAAAGATAAATTT
Source organism: Nicotiana undulata (assembly GCA_005239495.1). NCBI lineage: Eukaryota > Viridiplantae > Streptophyta > Magnoliopsida > Solanales > Solanaceae > Nicotiana > Nicotiana undulata. Next base: position 18,328 of record ML256524.1, on the reverse strand, counting down.
TATATATTCAGATGTTAAAAAACAAACAGTCTTAATCAGTTGGTATTCGGATCTTAATACACATATTAATATTCAGATGTGTATTCAGATTTAGAACTCTTAATCTTAATGCACATTTTGATATTCAGATGTGTATTCAGATTCAGACGTCTTAATTTAAAAAAAAAAACAAATGAGGCTTAGGTCTAGTCCCATTTTGAGTGGCTAAGTCTACATGTATGAATTACCAACTGCACGAGCTAATAAAAATACACATTCCTTACCAAAGAAATAAGGAGGAAGTTCTGGAAAGCTAATCCAGGCTATGGAAATGGGAGTCTCTTCATCAGGTGTCCACCATGAATTCCATTTTGTACAACGCATCAGCACATGTCTGACAAAGCTTTTAAATAAAAAGCTGGCTTTGAAAGAAGATGAACATAGTCCTCCAATAATGACAGCCTAATCAACACATGACTATCTTCAATTAAACCAACTAAACAATGGCATTCAATCCCACATTGAATTGTAATTGCATTACGTAATTCACTAATAACAAGTTTTCCATACAAAAATTTCCCAAGAACTGCAAGTTGAAGCCCTTATTGTACGATATATTGCTTTACTTATGGTTTCTTCCACTTCACAACTGGTTCTCTGTGATGGAAATCAACTAGTTTCAATGGTAACGTATTCAGGGTTTGCATGGGGGCATTAATGGTGTATACGGTCAAAATCGAGGAAGGCCGATTTTAAGGTCTCTATGGCGCCCCGAGCCCGGTCTCGATGGCCTCGATACAGAGTTTGAGTGTCGACTTCGAGGCGTATCCCTCGAGATGGCATATTAAAGGCCTTATCACAGCATATCTCGAGATAGGATAGAAATCGTAGACCATCATGGAAAGGTAGGAAATTCCTAAAGGCACGTGATTAGTGCTGACAAGGTCTGTAAGAATAGTACGAGTCCGTACTGAGCTATCACACAACTGTATCAATAACATTTATTTTTTCATAATTAGACTTGTACTATGTTGGGATTCCCCCTGCTATATAAAGGGGACCCCTTGTCATTTTGTAACACACATGAATATTCAATACAATAGAACATTCTTTGCTTTCTTGCCCAAACGTGCTCAACAATTGTTCCACTGATTTATTGATTTCCATTTATTGTGTTCATTAATTGTTCTTAATTTATTGCCCATTATTCATCATAAAGGGCTATCCTTGAGGCCCCAATATCATTACTGTCTTCATCGATTGCTCATTCCTAAGCATCATAATTCGACCTCGAGGCCCAGTTCCAGCGAGCTCGAGGCCTAGCCCATCAACAACTTGGTTTGCATATCTTATTCGCTTTACTTACACTTAGCATCTATTGTCTAACAACTAGTACTAAAATAAATAACATATTATTAGAACTACCAAATCAAATATAATATTTAATACTATTTTCAAGGTAAACAGTTTGGCGCCCACCGTGGGGCTAAAAACAATAGTGATTATTTTAGTGATGGTTTACTGAAAACACAAGTTATTTTTTACACTTTTCTTTTCCAAGAATATTTTAATTTCAGGTAAAAAAAAGTCTAAATCAATAAACGCTCACGAAAATAACGGTTCTGAGGATAATGGAGATAACGATGTAGCTACTTCAAGCACCGGTGTACCACAACAAAACCCTAGGGTGGAACCAGCACCAATCCCTGTCGATGTGGGATTGCGAAATGCTCAACTTATTGATATAATCTCTCCTACCAACGGAAGTGTGCGCCGGGGAAACCAACAGGAAGCGTAGAGTGTATACGGCTAAATCGGGGAGTCAGACTTTAAGGTCTTTACGGCAAACCGATCCTGGCCTCGAGGAGTTTGAAGCTGAGTTAGGTTCGACCCCGAGTGTACCCCTCGAGAGAGCATGTCGAAGGCTCACTACGACCGACCTCGGGGCAGTGAAAATCGATGATCGTCATGGAAAGGCGCGAAAACTCTCTTGGACACGTGGTCAGAGCTGACCAGGTCTGCAAGAATATTACAAATCCGTACTGAGCCATTAAATAACTGTACCAATATCATTACCTTGTCATAATTAGACTTGTACTATATTGGGATTACCCCCTCCTATATAAAGGTGACCCTTGTCATTTTGTAGGAGGGATGAATATTCAATACAATAGAACATTCTCTGCTTTCTTGCCCAAACGTGCTCAACAATTGTTCCACTGATTTATTGCTTTCCATTTATTGTGTTCATTAATTTTTCTTCATTTATTGCCCATTATTCATCATAAATGGCTATCCTCGAGGCCCGGATATCGTTACTGTCTTCATTGATTGCTCATTACTAAGCATCACAATTCGACCTCGAGGCCCAGTTCCAGCGCGCTCGAGGCCTAGCCCAGCAACAACTTGGTTTGCATATCTTATTTTCTTTACTTACACTTAGTATCTATTATCGAACAACTACTATTAAAATAAATCACATATATTTAGAACCACCAAATCAAATATAATTGTTAATACCATTTTCAAGGTAAACAGTTTGGCGCCCACCGTGGGGATAAAAATAATAGTGATTATTTTAGTGTTGGTGTTCTGAAAACACAATTTATTTTTCACACTTTTTCTTGTCCAAAGATCTTTGATTTCAGGTCACAAAATGTCTAACTTAGTAAATGCACATGAAAAAACGGTCCTGAGGACCATGGAGAGAACAATGTAGCTGCTTCAGGCGCCGATGTACCAGTGCAAAACCCTGGGGTGGCACCAGCACCAATCCCCGTCGATGTGGGCTCACGCAACACTCAACATGTTGATATAAGCTCTCATACCGACAGATGTGTGCGCCGGGAAAACCAACATGAAGCGTAGAGGACACCAGCTCGGGAGGAAAGAGAAGTTAGCCTTCATGTCATTTTTAAGATGTTACAAGAACATCAAGTGACTATTGCTCAGCTGCAAAGTCAACAAAAAACTCCAAGCATAGCAGCACCGGAAACGGCTCCTCGAGTCGAGCAGGCGCCGAAACGATCGAGTAACGACGGGTCAGCATCAAACCCCGCCATAATTAAGATGCTCGAGGACCTCGCAAATAGGATTGAATCGGGAGAAAAGAAGATAGAACCTAACAACAAAAAAGTGGAGATCTATAACTCCAGGGTCGATCAAATCCCAAGCGCACCCCCAATCCTGAGGGGTGTAGATTCAAAGAAGTTCGTGTAGAAACCATTCCCATCGAGTGTGGCTCCGAAGCCCATCCTGAAGAAATTCAGAATGCATGATATTCAAAAGTATAACGGGACAATGGACCCAAATGAGCACATCACTACTTACACTTGTGTTGTAAATGGAAATGACCTAAAGGATGACGAGATTTAATCCGTCTTGTTGAAATTTTTTGGAGAAACTCTATCAAAGAGGGCTATGATGTGGTATCATAACAACCCCCAAACTCAATGGATTCGTTTGCCATGTTAGGAGACCATTTTGTAAAGGCACATGCCGATGCCATCAAGGTCGCTACGAGGAAGTTCGATGTCTTCAAAATCAAACAGAGAGAAAACGAGACGCTAAGGGAGTTCATCTCTCGCTTTCAGATGGAGTGAATGGAATTACCACCAGTCTCCAATGACTAGGCAGTGCAGGCCTTCACTTAGGGCTTGAATGAATGAAGCTCGATAGCTTCGAAACAGCTGAAGCAGAACTTGATTGAGTATCCCATCGTAACTTGGGCGTATGTGCACAATAGGTATCAGTCGAATATCAGGGTCGAGGACGACCAATTGGGAGCCCCCTTGGGCTCTTTCTATCCTAGAAGGTTCTTAGCAAAGGAATCGAGGTTTCCAAAAAACGAACCAAGGCCAAGCAAAGAAAGGTATCAACCATACCTCAAAGATCGGAGAAACGCCCGAGGCGCAATATACCTCGAAAAAATCAAAGGACGGATCGAGGTCAAGGCTCCAGGGGACTCATGAACAAAGCCGGATTCGATAGGCACACTGGGCCGGTAGAGGCACCCCGTTTATCTGAGTACAACTTCAACATCGATATTTCAGACATCGTATCGGCCATAGGTAATATCAAAGATACCAGATGGACGAAACCCATACTATCAGATCCTTCATAAAGAAACCCCAACTTGGTATACAAATACCACAACACTGACGGTCATAGGACCGAAGATTGTAGACAGCTTCGAGAAGAGGTAGCCCGACTGATCAGCGAAGGGCACCATCGAGAGTTCCTCAGTGATCGAGCTAAGAACCAGTTTTGGGAAAAAGATGCGAACAGGAAGAACGAATCGGAAGAACAACAACACGTCATCCACATGATCATTGAAGGGGTCGATGTCCTACAGAGACCCATTTTCAAGAGGACAAAAGTATCCATTACCAGGGAAAAACGATCTTGGAGCTACATACCGGAAGATGCTCTTTCATTCAACGAAGATGACATCGAGACCTTGTCTCAGCCTCATAATGACGCACTGGTAATTTCTTTCCTTTTGAGTAAATTTCAAATTAAACGTGTGCTCGTGTATCCAGGTAGCTCGGCTAACATAATCAGGTCGAGGGTAGTAGAGCAACTCAGACTGCTCGACCACATCGTGCCCGCCTCTCGAGTCCTTAATGGATTCAATATGGTGAGCGAGAAGACCAAAAGGGAAATCACCCTCTCAGTCAACGTGGCTGGTATGATTCAAAATACCAAGTTTCATGTCATCGAAGGTGACATGAGGTATAATGCTTTACTCGGAAGGTCATGGATACACAACATGAGAGCGGTGCCGACAAAAGATGGAATAAAAATAGTGTACGGGGAGTTGCATGCAACAAGAGAGATGTTCGTGGTGCACGGCGTGGCACCGACATCAACGCCCTCTACGTCGAAGGAGCCAAAAGACAAGAAAATATCTAAGTTGCAACCACGACCTACATTCTCGACTGCACCCAAATGAGTAAATAAAGGACCGTGTCGCGTCCCCTGAGCAAGAAATTGAAACATATCAAGGCCCAAACGCTATCTTTGCTAAGGTACCACCCTCTCCCTTTTTTATTTATGTTTTATACTAACTCATTGTAGGTGTTCTCTTAATAGGAATCGAAGCACCCTTCATCTCGAAGACCTCAGGTTTTAAAGCATCTGTTGCGCTCTTTTCCCCTTAGATCGGGGTTTACCCTAAACGGGTTTTACCGGCGAGGTTTTTAACGAGGCAACATCCATATGCTACCTAAGGATAACTCATCGAGTATTCAAGGCTTCTATCCAATCAACCTTAAATACTCTGGGGCATCCCCCTAGGAGGTCACCTCCTCAATAAAATTGAAATATGCCAAAGAGGGTCTCGACAGGAGAACGTTGTAACGGGCAAAACGGTTAGATGAACCGTGTCCGCATAGTGTAATCTAACTCTCGATGACAAAAATATGTATTCTTGTATAAATTAATCGAAGGAGCATATTTGATCAGCAAAACACTTTATACCTCAAAGAAGTTTTCTATTTTCACAAGAAACGGCTCTAGGGCCAAAAAACTCCCGAACACTCAGGGACTGCCATCGACAGTCAACTCATCGAGCCATCAAAAAATCGAATTTGTAAGACCTCGATCAGGCAACTTCAAACTCGTAAGCCCTCAATGAGTCAACATCAAATCTATAAGACCTCAACGAGGCATGCCCAAACTTATAAGACCTTAATAAGGCATAACCCCGATATTAAGACCAAGGCTATATATTCGAACTTGTAAGGCCCCTAAAAAGGCATACCCTCGATAAAGACGCCGAGGCTATCTCACCCGGGAACTAAAAGGCTATGACCGAACATAAAGACTACGGTCATATTAAAAGGCTCCGGCCAAATTAACGCGGCTCGGAGACGTCCTACTGCCACCGTAAAACTGAAGGCCTTCAATTAATTCGAAAATATTTCCAAAAGAACTGATTAATTAGGCTACCCTCGACATAAGCAAAGGAGCTTCGATAATATCAACTCCGAACAAAAAAGAGGCTTCGAAACAATCAACCTTTAATAAAAAGGCTTCAAAAAATCAGTTTCCGAGTGAACCTCCCGAGGTACTCATTTGTCGTCACATATCGACTCAAAATTGAGGTTCTTATCGAGCCGTAGAAGAGTCGGACAAACACAAAAACTTCAAAAAGTCTTTAGCCAAAATGAGGGAAAAACTATAGCCATATTAGAGGTCGTATCGACCCAATCTAAAAATGCCTAAGGGCCAACCTAAAAATATCCTAAGGGCCAATGCGTGAGAGCCTAAGGGCCAGCCCAAAGAGCCTCAGGGCCAACCTAAAAAGAGCTGAAGGGCCAATGCGTAAGAGCCTAAGGGCCAGCCTAACGAGCCTCAGGTCCGATTTAAAATCTCTAGGGGTCGATGAGATCGAGTCAAGACTTGACTTAAGGACTGAGCCCCAAACGGTTAACTATCAACTACTGCTAATTGCTCATCGAGCACAAAAACCTAAGGGTTTCTTATTTTGAATTCCAACTCATCGGACTAATTATCGGCAAACATTGAAATTCAAAACAAAAACAAAGACACGGGCAAGTTTGAAAAACCAAAGGGTTTTTTATATATAATACAAAGATATACATTTACAATACTCTCACAGAGATCCCTATACAAATATCACGAAAGAAAAACCTAGTCTACTCTCGGGGACTTAATTTTTCTCCCCTCAGGGACTGTGCCTTCATCAACTCCCTCAGGACCAGCTCCCTCACCTGCCTCTTCCTCATTATCTTCACCATCAGAAATGAGGAATTTGGCATCGAACTTATCCACCTTGTCCTGCTCTATCTCATTCGAGAGATCAAAGCTCTTAGCATGAATTTCCTCGAGGGTTTCTCTCTGGGATCTGCATCGGGCATAATCATTGCTTAGTCTCTCTCAATCGGAAGCCTCCCTCAACCTCATACAAGAGTCAACAACATCTTTTAGATAGATGGCCACATTATTATTGACCTTTGGCCGAACCGCTTTGGCTTCGACTCGACCGTCCATGACCTCGACATTCATCTTCAAAAGATCTGTTTTGAGCTTAGCAATCCTACTCGTCTGAACCAAGTTGCTCTCTCGAACATTACAAAGTTGTATCTCGAGGGCGGAGGCCTTAGCCAAAGCATTCCTTTTGGCCACAAGATGAGCATCTATCTGTGCCTTCAATTCATTGCGTTCAAAACTGACCTGGTTGACTTCGCCCCAAATGCGTTCCAGTGTATGTGCCTTTCTCTGCAACTTAGATATCGAAATGTTAGTTTCCGAAGATGGGAGAAAAAGCTTGCATTCCCTCAAAATAGAGGTTACCTGTCTCTCGAGGTTGCCTTCATAATCATGACTTCGGTTCAACTCCGATCGAAAGTGTATCAACTCTCTTGCCTTCTTGTCACAAAGAAGCCTGATAGATTTCTCCCCATTCAAGGCTTTACGCAACTTAGTCTCACAGCGAAGCAGCTCAGACTTGAGTTTATCGAAGTCTTGCGAGAAACATAGTTCAGTTTAAAAGAAGGAAGTACGAAGTTAGAAAAGTTATAATGACTTCAAAACTCACCATAGAGCAAAGTCGCTGAGCTTGCTCGAAGTCGATTTCGCATCTACCGGCACAATCTCATCGGCCCTGGTAGAGCAACCCGGAGCGCTCTGATTAGGCGGAGACACGTCAGAGCCTATTTCCCTCGGAGTACTTCTCGACATTCGAGAACTTGCTGCCAAGTCAGGAAATGAAGGGCCTTCACCTCTCCTCTCTTGTGAAGTCTCCTCCATAAAACTAGGGGCCTCGAGCCCAGTAGGCTCAACAGCCTCGGGAGGCTCCCTGGTTTGAGCCACCCCCTGGTTCGAGCCACCAATGAAGAATCATCCTTTCCAGGTGCATTAATATCCACTAAACAACAGATGAATATGAGATCCCCATCACTAGATGCATCCTCCCCACGCCCCCGGGCGGGTCCTGCTTCACTATGAGAATCCTCGTCCTCCGAGAATCTTTTTCTCTTATTGTCTTTACCTGGATCAGAAGTCAAAGGTCCCTCATCCCCCTCGAAGGGGATGTCTCACCTCAAAAAATTCATCGATGCCTGCAACAAAGAAATTAGTATACGCAAAGGAAAGTACTCCTCGAGAGAAGGAATACACAACACATACCATGATGCTTAGCTTCCCATTTGCCCTTCGACAAATCTCGCCATTTGCGCTTATCATAAGTCGAAGGGGCCGCAAGTTTGCGAGCCCAACCCGCAATATTGGGAACCTCATTTGGCATCCATAGGATCGCTGCGAAGAAAGAAAGAAAACGTTCTTACGGTGTCTGTCTCCATTGAGAACAAAAATAATAAAATGCGGCATATCACTTACGCTTGAAATTCCATTTCTCGGGAAAGGGCAGGAACTTCGCAGGAATAATGTCAGCAGTCCTCACTCGAACAAACTGACTCATCCACCCTCAATCCTTGTCCACATCATCACTGGTGATAAAAGGGTTAGTGGATAGACGTCGTAGAGTGATTAGACCTCTATAATGTAAAGGTTGACACAATCTTACAAGGTGGCTGAGAATGAAATCGAGCTTGGCCTTCTCAACAAAACATCTCATCTATCAACATGATCTGCCAGAAAGACGGATCGATCTGAGTTAAAGTAACTCAATATCTTTGATAGAACTCGAGCACTAGTCGGTCGAGAGGAACCAATGTAAAAGGGTACATATACACGCTAAAAAACACCTCTACGTGGGCCATGATACCCTGCTCCCGGGAAGGTATCTAAAACATCACCCTTTCTCCCCTTCCGCAGTCTCTTCTCACATCTTCGAGGTGTCTCGCTTCTGTTGATCTAATATACCTCGATGCATGCTCTCGGTGGCCTAGAACGTTGAGAGGTTTCTCCAACGCAAAGTCTCTCATCGAGATGAAACAATTCGAAGTTAGCTCGCCAAATGCCGGCGGTGTAACACTGGCCGGGCGGGAAGCAGAGAAGGGACTCCCTTCTTTCTGATGAGCGGATTCAGGCATGGTAGCCATAGATCCTTCAAAGTAAGGGAGGGAGGTGAAAACTCTGGCAGAAGCTTTAAACTGAGATGACGGAAGAACTGGTGCAATAAAAAATATTCCTATAAGAGAAAGATGGTTGCGCAAAGCAATAAAGCTCAAAATGAAAGATTAAGCAAGTATATATATCCAATCAGCTCTGATGAAACAATTACTTTTGGGGAAATGTACCAACGGGGCCACTTCGGTCACTTCACGGTCGTGTCTGGGGAATGACATCACCGCACACCGCTCGAGGGATCGAGGAGTCCCATTCCTTACCATCCGAACCAAGGGAGGAATATGAGTAAAGACCCGAACAGTCCGACCCCAAGGGTCACTGTTACTCCGAGACCAAGCTCGAAGGAGTCAAGTGAAAGCTCAGACTCAACTCTTGCATGAACACTAAAAAGCAACATTTTGAAGACATTAAACGAAGAAATTCTTTGCATTCCAAAAAATATATTTAAAAAGTTTCTTTTACAAAACTTCCATACGGAGCCCATATACAAAAAAGGAAGAAGTAAAGAGAGTAAAGTGGCCTAGTATTCATCTTCGCTACTCCCCGAGCCACTTGCCGAGCCCTCGTCCAAAGTGGTCGGAGCTGTCGACTCCTCTTCGATCTCGACAGAGAGATCGAAACCCTTGGCGTGCAATTCCTCGAGGGCCTTCCTCCGAGCCTCTAATCGAGCACGACCAAGGGCACGCGTCAACTTAAGCTGAGCTTCTTCAGAGATATTTCTGGCTCGAGCGGTTGCTGCGACCGCATATTCCCGATAAGAGAATAAGAGTGCGTCGACTTCAGACTTGGCCATGGATAACGCAGCAGCCGACTCATCATGAAGCGCTTTAAATTACTGAGCCTCCTCTTGAGAACCCCAAAGAAGACTCTGATTCGAGGTCAGCTCCTCCCGAAGAGTATCCCTCTCCAAGGCCATGTCATCCTTGTGTCGCCTCAACTCGAGGATCTCGGAATCTTTGGCCGCAATCTCTTGCCGAAGCTACCCAACTAGGGAATCCTTTCACTCAATCTGCAAATACCGAGTCAAGATAATAAATGCCAAGTTGTCAAAACATAAGGAAAGCTCATGAATACCAAACTACATGCTCGATGAAGTTGGCCCGCTCCTGGAGCGCCTTTTCCGAGATTGCCTGTAGGCCAATCAATTCCTCTTCCTTTCGGGCATGCAAATTCTTCAGCTTATTTGACTCCAGCGTGAGCTTCTCGAACTCCTCCTCACCATGAGTTAGATCATCTTGTAACTTGGAGAAAGCATGGTCGTACAACGTCGTGGCCTACAACACAAATGAAAGAAGTTAGAAAAACGTTAATAAAAACTTGAAACATAAATATTATGCCCAAGAGATTACCCGTTTTTGGAGTCTCACAGCCTCCTCAAGAGTAATCGGGGCATCAAGATCGGCGTCCTCTTTGAGACCGACAAAGTAGTCTTTAAATAAATCATCCTCTCCTTGGGTTGCCCCCACATCGGGGGTTTCCCTTCTCTGAGCGTCCCGTATCTGCCCTGGGGGGAACGACGGGCCTGATAGGAGATCTCCTATGACATCAATCTCTATCGAGGCTTCCCCTCACCCTCGAAGAGTCTCAGAGCTGGGTCTCTCGAATTCACCAACCAAGTGCTCGTCAGCACAAGTTGTATTTTGTTCAATGGTCGGCTCGGGGACTGCATTCAAACCCTCCTCGAGGGTATCCTCAACTCGAGGTGAAACCACATCGGCCACCTCTGACTCAGCAGTCTTCTGCTCGATAATCGTCAAAGCACCATTGCTTCGTCTTCCCCTAAATACCCATGGGCAATTGTCATCGTCTTCATCTTCAGCACGAAGATTCTCAGCAGCAGCCAAAGTTAGGACCGTCGCATCGGTCCTAGGCTTTTGAGCCTTAGCTCTTTTTGGTTTCGGAGACTCCGTCAGCGTCTCCTTCTTCCTTTTTTCGTCCTTGGAAGGTTTCTGGGTCCCTTATTTGCAAGGAGGAGGCAGTCTCATTGAAATGGATTCCCTGAGGCCTTCACAAGCACAAAATATCAAACATACCGCCAAGAGATCTATTTATAAGGAACTGAGGAGTGACAATGGTAAGGGCGTACCATGATTTCTAGCCTCCCATCGAGTCTTGTCCAAATCACGCCAAACACGCTTGTTGTATAGGGAGGCGGAGTCTAAGAGTTTAACCCAGCCTCGGAGGTCCTTGATCGCGCCGAGGAACCACACAGTGGCTATGCCACCAGAAGATAATCAATTCGAAAAAGAAGAAGGGAATTAGTTCGAAAGGGGAAAAGAAGTGATTCAGATGATAAAACATGCTTGGTCTAGAGACACTTACGTCTCATATTCCATTCCTTAGGGAATGGCATCTTCTCAGAAGGTATAAGGTCTGAGGTCCTGACTCGAACGAACCGTCTCATCCACCCCCGGTATTTCTCTTCCTCGATAGTGGAAAAAATGCTTTGGTAGATCGACGTTGCATCTTGACTAGCCCCCTCGATAGAGACGAGGGATGTACAATCTAATCAGATGATAGAGGGTTAAAGGCATCCCCTCGACCATGTTAGAGAAATACCTAATCAAATAGACAATTCTCCAGAAAGAAGGATAAATTTGACCAAGCATCACTCGATATTGACGGAAAAAATCAAGGATAACCGGGTCTATTGGTGGAGAAGAAGAATCTATTGGACCTAAGGTAAAGGGATGCGTATATATGCTGAGTAAATCAGCTTTATATGTAGTTATATCCTCTTCCGATGAAGGCATCTCTACTCGTACCGCCTCCCCCAACGACAATCTATTTTCACCTTCTCTATGTCGGTTACTAAACTAATGTACCGAGACATGGGCTCACATCGGCCCGGTACCGAAGGAGGTTTATCAACTTTGAGATCGGAAGATGTCTCGAAGGGCCCAGGAATACACTCCTCAATGCGGGAAGGTGCTTTTTTTTTTTTGCTCTTAGATGAGCTTGTTGAGGAAGGAGCCTTCCCTTTTTGAGGGACCGTCTTAGACGTTTTTGCCATGATTATGGTAATATTTCAAAGAAATAAGGGAGAGATGATGCAGATATGAGCGCAGAAATAAAATGGAATGCTGTTGATGGAGATTAGAAGACTTGAAAATGCTAGAAAAGTGTGAAAATCAAAGAATTGAAGTATTTATAGGAGCCATCTGAGCATGTTGAGGGAGTCGAAAGGGCAACCAATGACGGTTCGTGGGCTTTTCGAGAATCGTGCTTCTGTACAACTTTCTATCACATCAGTTGCCAATCTCACGTGGCTGACATCACAATGGAGATATCGATGAGTCGAGAAGTTGAAATCTTTTCTTTTCATTTCACTCTAAGAAACGCAGAGACTATCTGTATACGGCTAAATCAGGGAGTCAGACTTTAAGGTATTTACGGCACTTCGATCCTGGCCTCGAGGAGTTCGAAGCCGAGTGTACCCCTCGAGAGAGCATGTCGAAGGCTCACTGTGATCGATCTCGGAGCAGTGCAAATCGATGATTGTCATGGAAAGGCGGTAAAACTCCCAAGGACACGTGGTCAGAGCTGACCAGGTCTGCAAGAATAGTACAAATTCGTACTGAGCCATTAAAAAACTATACAAATAGCATTACCTTGTCATAATTAGACTTTTACTATGTTGGGATTCGCCCTTGTATATAAAGGGGACCCTTGTCATTTTGTAGGAGGGATGAATATTCAACACAATAGAATTGTTTATCTTTAAAATGGTATTAACAATTATTTTTGATTTGGTGGTTCTAAATATATGTGATTTATTTCGATACTAGTTGTTAGAAAATAGATGCTAAGTGTAAGCAAAGAAAATAAGATATGCAAACCAAGTTTTTGCTGGGCTAGACCTCGAGTTTGTTGGAGCTGGGCCTCGAGGACGAATTGTGATGCTTAGCAATGAGAAATCGATGAAGATAGAAATGATATTGGGGCCTCGAGGATAGACCTTTATGATGAATAATGGGCAGTAAATGAAGAAAAATTAATGAACACAATAAATGAAAAGCAATAAATCAGTGGAACAATTATTGAGCACGTTTGGGCAAGAAAGCCGAGAATGTTCTATTGTATTGAATATTCATGTGTGTTACAAAATGACAAGGGGTCACATTTATATAGGAGGGGGGAATCCCAACATAGTAAAAGTTTAATTATGACAAAATAAATGCTATTGATATAGCCGTGTAATAGCTCAGTACGGTCTCGTACTATTTTTACAGACCTTGTCAGCTCTAATCACGTGCCTTAGAGAATTTCCCGTCTTTCCATGGCGGTCTCCGATTTTTATGCTATCTCTAGATATGTCGGGATGAGCCTATGATATACCATACCAGAGTGATACTCCTCGGTGTCGACACTCAGACTCTGCATCGAGGCCATCGAGTACGGGATCGGGGCGCCATAGAGACCTTAAAATCGGCATTCCCCGATTTTGACCGTATACAAGAACATTCTCTGCTTTCTTGCCTAAACGTGCTCAACAATTGTTTCACTGGTTTATTGCTTTCCATTTATTGTGTTCATTAATTTATCTTAACTTTTTCCCATTATTCATCATAAAGGGCAATCCCCGAGGCCCCAATATCGTTATTGTCTTCATTGATTGCTCATTGCTAAGCATCAAAATTCGACCTCGAGGCCCAGTTCCAACGAGCTCGAGGCCTAGCCCAACAAAAACTTGGTTTGCATATCTTATTCTCTTTACTTACACTTAGCATTTATTGTCGAACAACTAGTATTAAAATAAATCATATATTTTTAGAACCACCAAATCAAATATAATTGTTAATACCATTTTCTAGGTAAACAAATGGCAGTAGGTTTTAAGAATTTTGCATAATCCATAGGTTGGGGATTGTTGTTTGTTGTTGTAGATGGTTCGGATACAATTGGGGGAGGTTGGGGAGGCAGCGCCGCCAGCCGTGGCTGCCATGGGATGGTCGCCGGTGAGTTTAGGGTTTAGGAGAGAGAAGAGAGAAATTTTTTGGCCCGTTACTTTCAATTCCTTTACTCTGTTTTTCTTGTCATTATAGTATATCTTCATTTGTCTTCCCCTTGGGGGGGGGGGGGGGAACCCAAAGGGCGTCCCCCCTTTTTTTGTTCTTTTAATTTTTTTTCTTTTTTCTTTCGCGTTTTATCTAATTTTGCTCCATATCTCTTCATCTTCAAACCACTTTATTCATGCACAGTTAAAATATAATATTAAGCATAATGTATTATGATTAACAAACAAAAGGCAATTAAAAGTACTAGAATATGAGGCAACAATGGGAAAATATATGCATTTTTGACCGTACATCAACACCACCCACTTAGACTCTTGCTCATCCTCGAGTAAGCATTAAAGTCACTCTCAATAAATAAATCCTAGAAACACCACCGCTTTGGTAGATACTAACAATTAGCACCATATCAAATCAAACCATCAGATATACACTTCCTTATCATCGTGCAAGATATACAAGTTACAAATAAACAACAAACTTCTAACCTCCTAACCTCAGAGATGGACTCTAACTTATCAAATTTAAGCCCGCTCACCTATTCTATCAAAGAAGCTAATAACATCACATATTATTAGTCCATACACTCGAATCAAAGAAAGAATATAATATAAGGACTTAGCATCAAAGAACAACTCTCACACTCACAACGAATTCACATGTATGCACAAAGAATCATAGGCTTGCCCATTATGTACATCTATACTAATTAAGTGTGCTCGAATTGTAATGTTTGGCTAGGTGACGAGTAAGAGAACTATATAATAGTGACTTACACATCCCTGAGCATTTTGCACTTTTAGACTTCATCACCCATTATTTCATATCTTCACTTTATTTTTCAACCCTCTCTTAATCAATTGTTTCACAAGTATTTCCCTCATATCAAGAACGTTACATTTTAAAGCAATTTTTCTATTCTCTTTTTTTCATGTAACATTCTTTCAACCGGTCTGTTTCATCACTTTGCAACTATCATTGGTCACTATTTTTTGCTTAATCATCCCTTTCTTCAAATTTATCAATTAATATCAAAGTAACAATGCTCAAGGAAGCAGTGTGCAAAAATTAGGGATTCAACAAAAGAATCAAGGCAAAAATACGGTTTCCAAACAAAAGGCTACATGATCAAAGGGCTGAGTAGTGGTACAATATCTTAAAAGGCTAAAATTCACAAGACATATCAAATAAATCTTATCATCATCTTCTAAACAGATCAAAACTTTTATTTCGCTTCAATAACATACAGGGCAAGTTCTAGACTAAGATGCAAAACATGGAATATATGTAAGAAATCCTCAACCTACATGGCACAAGTATCAATTAAGATGGATCAATTCTATTCTAAGAGACACAGTAACATAGCGAAAACCAAAATAAGAATAAGTTATATACAGTCACAACCATGAGCTTAGGTCAGAAAGTCAGCTATTTTATTCATTACCCAAGTACTTAGATGAAAGTACTACTCAAGCTCATGCCTAAATATGCTAGTATCAAATACGTCACAAAGGTTTTTCTTCTCCCTCTTTTTCTACTCCTAAGAAAAATTTAAAATAATAAGTTTTATCTGGTTCAAGTTACATTCTCTGAAAAAGAACCGATGCACAAAGAAAAACCAAGGGGGATTATTATCTAACTAAAACTAACTAGAACAAATAAATATTTTTAGATTTTTTTTCATTGTACCGTAAGCCCTCAAGAAAGTTGTCCACAAAATCCATCGTGGAAAAAAGTCCGAATTTCTAAAAAAAATTTCTATTTCGTTTTTTTCAATTTTTTTTTCTCTTCAAAAATCACTACTAAAAAAGAATATTACAACTAAGCTAGGGTAGCACGGTGAATTACTCAGATAATCTCCTCACCCCACACTTAAAATTGTGCAATGTCTTCAATGCACACTGAAAATAACAAGAAGGTAAAAGAGACTCCCTGGTAGGCCAAAGGACGAAGTATTAGCAACTCACGGGAAACTCAGACTTCTCCCAGGTATGATTCTTATTGCGGGTACCTCACACTTAGTTTCAACTACCTGCTCGTTTTTGCACTCGCCTATTGGCTTTGACTCCATGCTCCTACTCCTACAAAATACAAAAATAATACTACAAAAAATAGTACAATAAAAAAATAAACAAAAGTAAAAATAAAAATAAAATTGGGTTGCCTCCCAACAAGCGCTTAATTTAATCTCGCGACAGGACACCATCACTTTCACCACTTTTCTTCCCACTTTGAGGATATGAATTATGTCCCCAATTTAGCATCAATTTTTCTATCACATTCAGGGGGCGATGGTGTGAAAATAGAGGAACCACGCAATAGATATCGCATCTTGCGCTTCTTTGGTACTTAAGTGAGGGATGCCATTTTGTCTCCTTGGCATCAAAAATTTCAGAATATATGCACTTTGTTCCCCATTCATTGACTCCTCCATATGCTCGAACGGACCAATTCTCATGTCACCAACCAAACACAATGTTGAAAAATGGTTAGAATGAGGTTTGATGGGCTCCAACTCTAAAACCGCTTCACTTTCGACATCCTCACTCTTGCACACTTCGTCAACGTGGGCATTATTAATATTATTTTGGTCGAATAATTTAAATTCCTCTTTCCTCTCCACAGCTGGCCAGTATCTACGACCATTTGATTGTTGGGCATCAGACGCCTCAAGTGTTTTATTCAATTGAGCTTGCATGTCATGGATATCTTAGCCAAATTGGTCTATCTCTTGCCTGAGCTCATTTCTTCCTTCTATCAGTTGTTCTGTCATATTTGAAAGACCATCACGGAGAGACTCATGAAATTTTATTAGCTGAGCTTGTTCCTCTAGCCAAGATTGGCTCACTATAGGTGCTTCTTCAAAATTATCTTCTTTGTGGGAACTCGCTCTCTTTAGCCAATTCTTCCACCTCGGCCCTTATTCTCATGATTGCTACACTAATTCTTTGTATAGCCATTCGATTTTCATCTTGTTGCTCGGCTACTTGCCTCATCATTGTAACAATTCGGTCAGTCGTTTCGAGAGTTATAGCCCTGTTTCCCCCATTTCTGCTTCTTTTTGTGTTATTTAGCTATATTGTGTTATACCGGGTTAGTTGGTTTGGGTCCGGAGTGGTTTCGAAGTGAAGTGACACACTTATTCTATTTGGGATAATCTTAAGTTGGAAAAGTCAACCGGATGTTTACTTATATGTAAACGATCACGGATTTAAATTTTTATGATTCTGTTAGCTCCGTGAATTCTGACTTAGGAGCGCGTCCGTAATGTGATTTGGAGGTCCATAGTGGAATTAGGTTTGAATTGACGAAAGTTGGAAATTTGGAAATTTTTGTCGGTAGTGAAAAAATTGATATCATGGTCGGAATGGATTTTTGGAAGTTGGAGTAGGTTCGTGGTGTCATTTGTGACGTGTGTGTAAAATTTGAGGTCATTCGCACGTGGTTTGGTACGTTTCAGCATCGTTTGCAGAATTTGGAAGTTTAGAAGATCTTAGGTTTGATCATGAGGGTAATTTGACGTTTTGATGTTGTATTCAAAGGTTAGACTAAGTTCGTATGGGGTTATATGACTTGTTGTCATGTTTGGTTGAGGCCTCGAGGGCCTCGGGTGTGTTTCGGGTGGTTAACGGATCAAGTTGGAGTTTGGGAATTGCTGAAGTTGGTTGTTGCTGGTGTAATAGCACATGTGAGTGTATTGCCACAGGTGTGATGCCGCAGGTACGACTGGGATTACGCATATGCGGAGCTGGGGCTGGGCGGGGGTGAACGCAGGTGCAAAGGGATATTCGCATCTGCGGGCCCGCAGGTACGAGAAGGACCCTGTAAAAATGACATTGGGAGGAAAATGCTAGTTCCTAAGAAGCGAAGAAGGCCCGTGATGAGTGGCAATTTTACCACTCATTTTAGCCTCTTTTCAGTAGATTTTGTGCTGCTCAATGGGTATTTGAGGTTACTATCAGTGTATAATTGCTCTATTTGCAGGAAAATGATGCCATGAAGTGGTTAAGGTCAATTTGGAGCGAAATTGAGCAAAAAGAGAGTAAAGAAGAGAAAAGAGGGGAGCAATGGCCAAATGCGATCGCATATGCAACATGCGAATCGCATTTCGAGCCCAGAGATCGCATACCGCAACAGAAAGTTGAGTCAAGTTTAATGAGTGAAATGCGGCCGAATATGCGATCGCATATCTCAAATGCGGTTTGCATTTGAGTCACATCACCATCTGATGCCTGAAGCTAAATTGTAAATGCGACGCACGAATGCGATCGCATATC
>ML256522.1:0-38501 GCA_005239495.1 Nicotiana undulata | reverse complement strand
ATAGACTTGCTTTGCCTCCAGCGCTATCAGGAGTTCATCCAGTTTTTCATGTTTTGATGCGTCGGAGGTATCTCGCTGACTTCTCCCATGTGATCGATTATAGTACTATTCAGCTAGACGAGCAGTTGGGCTATGAGGAGGAACCTGTGGCTATTGTTGATACATGATATTTATTGCTGCATAAATCATGATCAACATCATATTCCACTCGTGCCTAAACAATCCTATAGCAACGCTTGATGAGTGGTTGCACTCTTCCGATATATCACCCTTTAAATTCGGCAAGGCTTATTTGAGGTAAAACTAGTCGATCAGCGGTGCAGTCGACGACTTTGTTCCTTATTACAATTGTGCATGCATCATGGTCAAACCTAGTCGGGTTAATATTGTTGTGTGCATAATAACCATTTAAGATGAGCCTTGTCCAAAGTCCACTGGGGTTTTCACAATCCCAATGGACACGACCACGTTTTGTGCATTAATTTGGAGAACTAAATGCCAATATGTTAATCATGAATGTATAAATAGTCGAATCAGGTGGGGGAAAGGGCCTAACCCTTTTGTTTTGCAGAAAATGAGGCATGAGGTCCTCAGATTCGGTATGGTCAGCAACATACCACCATTTCTACTAGACTGGTGGAAGGATGTTTCCTCGAGTGACAAGAAACATGTGAGAAAATACTTGGGCAATTTACCTTCCTTGCTGGACATTCAGCCAAACAATATGTTGATCGAAGCTGTAACTCTTTTCTGAGACAGTGAGAGAGCCATATTGCGTTTTGAGGATATAGAAATGACACCACTCCTGGAAAAAATCGGTGGATTTGCTGGACTACCTTGGGACAACCCTGGGTTATTAGACTGGAGAACCGGACTGGTAAGGGGTTCCTAAAAATGATGGGATTAAAGAAAAATGTTGAATTAGAGTGTTTGAAGAAGTCATGCATACCCTTTGATTACATGTATGAAAGATACGGTCGTAGCAAGTTTTACTGTACATTCCATGATGAATTTTCTATCACTTCTCTGTGTCACATCCACCGCATAGTGTTTGTATTCATTGTCTGCTTCTTGGGTTTGATAGTGTTCTTAATGAAGAAGAAAAGAGTCCACACTAGACTAGCCATGGTCACCAAGACCTTAATGGAAGGAATTGAGGGACAAACATACACTATAGTCCCTATGATCATAGCCGACATCTACAGAGCTCTGGACCGCTGTCAAAAAGGGTTTAAGCACTTCGAGGGTTGTAATTTGTTTCTGCAATTGTGGTTATTAGAGCATCTTCAAAGGGGTTAGTATCGCCAAGAATTGCCGCGAAGGGCTTGGAACGATCATATTGCCTTCCATCACCCTAAGCAGATAACTTATATTTCGGACAAGTTTGCCCAACCGGAAAGTGCCAAAGAATGGGTAGAGTTCTTTAACAATCTGACCGAGGAGAAAGTACAGTGGATGTTTGAATGGTTCCCAACTGACGAGTTCATCATCAGGTCCAGGGACGCTCCTCACTTAGTGTTGATTGGGTTGCGGGGAATACACCCTTATGTTCCCATCAGGGTTATGATGCAAGCAGGCAGGAATCAGGTCATACCATGGGTTGCAAAGATGAGCCATTTCAGATCAGACTTTCAAGACAACGACATCACTTACAGGTGCCAAGCTCAGCATATGTGGCAGTGCAAGATCATTGTGGAGAAAAACACTATTGAGCCATATAGGTATCACGGTGGGTGTGCATACTTCCACCCGGTGTGGTTAGAAAACAACCTAGATTGAATAGTGAAGCTAGGAACTAGCCAAGGAAATAGGGTCATCGATGAAGATGTCGAGGCCCAAGTCAAATATAACAGACTGCGCAAGAGGGTTCATGATTCCGAGACTGAGCATCGGGAGATACATGAGGCGAATATGAGGTTGATCAAGGAATGGAAGTAAATTGATATCACCTCCAATAGGAGGGTAGAGTATCTGGAGCGAGGTTTGGTGGAGCTGGAAGGTAAAATAATAAAGAGGATCGACAACTGCCAGAATGCCGAAGGGAGCGAGGGAGGACATTTGGCTAGAGCCTACCTATTGTTGGGTCTGCGCGAGCTAGGGAACCTGGTTGATGAAGTTAGAAAGATCGAGTCTAGGGAAAGCCCTTCTGGGACCAAGTAGGCTAGATTTATTTGCTTTTTTAAATGTAGTAAGGCCAAGTGCCAATAGTGATTTATATTTATTATCTTAGTGTCATTTTTGGATTCGTCTATTTTTATATTAATGAAATGAGGCATTTACTGGCACCTAAGTTCTCCAAATCAACTTGTCATTAGGCCTACCTTGGGCGCAATGAGTCTCCCAAATTAGGACGCGAATTTACATTTATGCAATGTGTTTAAATACCGCAAATACTCTTTTCAGAATCCATACTGACTTGGCTACCTTTTGTTTTTATTTCTTTCTTTTGATTATTCCCATTCCCCAAAGGTTAGTTCGTGCGTACTGGAATCATCACCTTATCACACAAGATACAGGGGCCCTCCACCTTCTCCTCCCCCCAGTCCACCAAAAGGCAAGGGAAAAGCAAAAATGGAAAATTTGAAAGGCACCAGAAAAGAAAACAACACACAGTGCAATGCGAAGACAATTTTATTGCTAAGGTTCTAATTGATGGGGAATCCAGTCTCAATATTTTCCGATTGACAACACTAAAGAGGTTTGGAAAAGGCTTATACAAGATACGAGAAGGGGCCATGAATATGAAGGCGTTTGACGGATCTTAGAGAGCTACCATCGGGGAAATTAATCTCTGTCTACAGATGGGGCCTACGCGGTTTGATGTCGAGTTTCAGGTGCTGGACATATCCACATCCTACAATCTGTTGTTGGTACGATCATGGATACACGCCGCTTGGGCTGTGGAATCGACTTTGCATCAGGCAGTGAAGTTTGAGTGGAACCATCAAGAGGTGATTATCCCATTTACACTCGCTAGACCATCTCGGTGGTTGAAAATATAAGGAGGCTAGGTGGAGAAGCGGGTCAACGCAATCGACAAAGATAAGTGGTGGGATAGCAAGATAGCGAGCATGATTAAATGGAGAGGGTATGAGCCTGGCAAGGGTCTGGGCAAAAATCTTCAGGGCATTTCCAAGATAATATAGGCAAAGCAGCATGGCACTACTTTTAGACTGGGATACCGATACACTTGGCAAGAAAACAGAAACTGGTCACCACCATGGCGTGGTCCGTATTATCCATTGGATCAGCCTATACCGCACTTGAGTCAGACTTTCCAGTAGACCGACGTCATATGGGGATCAGAGAAGGAGGAAGCATTGGCAGCCTTAAGGAACCTGTTCCTGGAGGATGATGATATGGAATGTGGTGTAATTGTTGAGGAGGAGGAGGAAGGCCCTACCATCCGAGCTGTGGAGAAAGGATCATTCCTCAAGAATTAGACTGTCAGACCAGCCAGGGACCGATGCGTCCCGAGGTAGCAAGGCTGAACAACATTGTTTATTTTGTTTTTCAAGAAAAAACAATTTCCTTTTTTGCATTTCTTTCAAATAATATTTCCAAATGTTCCAAAACAATGTTTTAATTATTGAAAAATCGCATTTTGTTTGACTCTTTCAATGAATTGATGTTTATTATTACCATTTTTTCTCTTAAATCTTTATCTATACAGCATTACTATTTCCTGTCTCGATGAACCGACAACTGTGACATGTAATGAGACAATGCAACAAAAAGATAGTGATTCAGAAGAAGAGGATGTTACACCCCAAGGAAATCGTCATAAAAGTAGAAGACTTCGAGAACAATCCTAAGTCCAATATGGATGAAACAGAAATAGTCAACTTGGGGGATTCCGAAACTTTCAAAGATACCCGCATCAGCATTCACCTGTCGCCGTCAGAAAAGAAAGAGTACACACAGTTATTGAAAGAATATGAGGACATCTTTTCATGGTCATACGATGATATGACCGGGTTAAGTACATCCATTGTGGCTCACAGGTTGCCCACAAACCCGATTTGTCCGCCAGTGAAGCAGAAACTAAAGAAGTTCAAGCCTGATATGAGTCTGAAAATCAGGGAGGAGGTCACTAAGCAAATCAATCCCAAGGTTCTCAGAGTGGTCGAATATCCAACTTGGCTAGCCAACATCGTGCCAGTGTCAAAGAAGGATGGGAAGGTCAGAGTCTGCGTCGATTATCGGGATCTCAACAGAGCCAGCCCAAAGGATGATTTCCCGCTTCCTAACATACACATCATAATCGACAATTGTTCCAAACAAGAATGTCACGCCCCAAAATCGAGGGACACGACCGGCGCTCGACCGGGTAGCATCAGTCAAGCGGACCTGGATTCCTTTTTTCCATCTCACGTATTACCACGTGATTCCAATGTACATTATTCAATTGTAATTTAATCACATTTCTACAACCTGGAATTAAATTATAGATTTCTGTCATTACCCACACGTGGAACAATACTTACAAGATATACATAGCATACATGTTTACTTTACGTGGTCCACAAGTTATACTGCCAAAAATACATATGTATGTAACCGACATTTCCTATCTACAGAGCCTCTAATAGTACAAGGGAATTACATAATACTTGCCAGTAACAAGGCTCGGGCTATACCTTACACAAATACCAAAATGAAAATCCGGAAGAAGGGGTGGCATGAACCACACAGGGCTCCGAGAGGAAAGGGGCTCACCAAAACAGCTGATAGGACATAAATGAGGCACTATTGTCGGTAGGCTGGAGTACCTGCTATAGAACTATCTACAATCATCACAAGAATGTAGCGCCCCCAGCAAAAGGGACGTCAGTACATTTGAATTGTACTGGTATGTATGAACAAACTTTACTCTAAGTAAACTCAACAATGCACAGGCAAAAAACAGACAGAGAGTCACACAATCACTGCACAAGGATATAGAAAGAAACACAATGGAAGTTCCACAATTCTCACGTCATCACAATAACAATCACAATTCTACCCTTGTCCCTTCTCAACATTCCATCCTTATTTCTTCTATTTCGGCGCGCAACC
Organism: Nicotiana undulata; assembly: GCA_005239495.1. Taxonomy (NCBI): domain Eukaryota; kingdom Viridiplantae; phylum Streptophyta; class Magnoliopsida; order Solanales; family Solanaceae; genus Nicotiana; species Nicotiana undulata. The sequence continues at coordinate 33,443 of ML256522.1, read as the reverse complement.
CGATCCCACCTGTCAATCACAATCATTTATTATGTTTCTGTTGCGAAGTGCAACCCGATCCCACCGAACAATCACAATTATTCGTTATATTTCAGTTACGGCGTGCAACCCGATCCCATCAGACAATCACATCTCACCCTTATCACTTCTCACATATCACCCTTATCCCTCCTGTTGCGGCGCGCAACCCGATCCCACCGAACAATCATATCTCATATGAACAGTTCACAATTCAGTCACAGAAAATTTCAGCAATAGGAATATGGCTTCTTTACAACCCACAATAAGTATAAAAAGAAAATCGTGCCACAACAAACCTTACCAAACAGTGAATCATATACGATATTGACCAAGCCTTTTTATTCAATTACATCACACCACAACTCCTTTTCATTACGTGGTATACGGCCTTTAACATATACATTCATACTCTTGGATTCATTATCCTACTAGCATTAGTTCACATAGCATAGTAGGGTGGTGATCAACTAAAGACAGACAAGGAATACACTTCACGTTTCACAAAATTTGGACAACCATTTGCACATATTCACACCAATACACGTACCGTATGCTCGGACACCACAAAGCGATTTTACAAGGATTAAAGTTAGCCATACATTCCTGGAGTCGAGTTTCCCTTTTTAACTTCTATCACAATTCACCGAACCTTCTAGCACCGTCAATCTAGTTCACTATGCGACACATTTACCTTAGAATTAGGAGTCTTGAATTCATTTGAGCATTTATCAAACACTATGTTATCCCTCAAATTAACCAAACCCTTTTTAGTGAAAGATTACCCTACTTGCTTCCCTTTACTAGGTTATGGAAGACTATTCACATGCATGCAAGGTCCCATCTTTCTTTTTTTTCAAAACCAACACCTGTATGCTTGATTCTTAACTAAACTCTGAGAATTTGGGGAAATAGGGTGAAGACTTACCTCTTAGGATGAAGAAGATGACGACTACTCGATAAACTTCCAGGCCTGAGTAGAGATGGAGGACCAATTTGGGGAAGATGAGGACTTCCCTCTCTAGAACCCACTCTCACTTCTCTATTTTTTGTTTAGAATCCAGTTAAAATGAAAGGGGGTAGGGGTTAAATGAAGCTGGTCGGGTATAAAAGTTTAGAAAATTAAAGTCCCGTGTCAAATATGCGATCAAGAATGCAATCGCATTCCTGACATGCGGTCCACAGAGCTGACCGTAGAATGGCCCCAGGTGGGCAAAAATTTGGAAACAATATGCCCAGGTATGCGACCAATATGCGGTCCGCATACTCGTTATGCGATCACATAGTGCATCGCATAACACCCCTCCCAAAAAAATGAAGGCAATAATGCAACAGCTATGCGGTCCGCAGAACCAAAATGCGGTCGCAGATTGGACTGCATAGTTGTCCTTCAGTTGGGCAGTGATCTGCCCGTGTATGTGACCACTATGCGGTCCGCATACACATTATGCGATCTCATAGTGCATCGCATAACACCCAACTTTTGGAAAAATTAATTCTTTAACTCCCGGGGTACTTTTTGTTCAAATTAGGTCCGTTTTAGGAATTTCCACAGTAAAAACAACTCGGGGACTCGTTCAGGCATTATTTTAAGCAATAAATTTTACGGGTCTTTACATTCTCCCCCCTTAAAATCATTCATCCTCGAATGAGGATTTTTGAAATCGTTTGGTTTTGAAAACATGATATGCAAACTCCCAGATTTATACTAACTCCAATATTTTCAGAAAATTTTGCTAGAGTCTCCTTTGTATTTAGACCCATCTACCTGTCAGAGAGCCCCCGAAACACATTTCCAAGCACTATTACACAGTTTTAACCATTCAATAGCTCACGCACCAAGTTGTTATCTCAACAATTTACAAGTATTCAGTCACTTTATCAACTACACATAACTCATTCTCCTTACCTCACAATTGCACATGATTCAATCAGTGTGACATATTTGCACATAAATTTGGGCCATTTCAGTGCGCCCCATACAGTTCAATCACCTCAATAGATCATAGACAATTCAATTAACCATTACCAATCTACACTAACATTAATCACTTACTTAACACATTTGTCCCACAAAACTTTTATTTGCTTTAAAAGGGGTCACATATTTTTCAAGTAAAGACAGCACAACCAATTGTGGTATACATAGAAAAGTTACAACAACAAGGCATTTTAAGGGACAACAAGATAGCGTCCCTTCTTATGCAACATTAACCACAACTTACAATTGCCTAGGAATAGGAACAAGCACGATTCACTACTAGACTCATTCAAAAAGGTGGGGGTACTTTTCTTTCATTTCTTTCTCTGCTTCCCAGGTAGCTTCTTCGACCTGCTGACTCCGCCATAACGCTTTGACTGAAGCAATTTCCTTATTTCTCAATTTACGGACTAGCCTATCAAGAATAGCAACCGGAACCTCCTCATATGATAGCTCTTCATTTACCTCTATCGTTTCGACTGGCATGATGGTGGATGGATCTCCATTTACCTTTTTCAACATGGACACGTGGAACACCGGGTGTACTAATGACTACTCAGGGGGAAATTCCAACCTATAAGCTACTTGTCCTATCCTTTGAGTAATCCGATACGGCCCGATGTACCTGGGGCTCAATTTTCCTTTCTTCCCAAACCGCATCACTCCCTTCATGGGAGACACCTTAAAGAACACCCAATCATCTACTTGGAATTCTAATTCTCTCTGGCCAACATCGGCGTAAGATTTCTGGCGACTCTGAGCAGTTTTCATCCTTTCCTGAATGACTCTAACTTTCTCCATAGCTTGGTGCACAAGATCTGGTCCTAACAATTCTGCTTCACCAACCTAGAACCATCCGATCGGAGACCTATACCTCCTTCCGTACAATGCCTCAAACGGGGCCATTCGAATACTAGCATGGAAGATGTTATTATAAGAAAACTCGACAAGCGGAAAATGATCATCCCAATTACCCTTGAAGTCTAAAACACAAGCCCGTAGCATATCTTCAAGCGTCTTAATAGTCTGCTCTACCTGGCTGTCAGTCTGTGGATGGAAAGTCGTGCTGAGGTTTACCTGAGCACCCAAACCTTGCTGAAATTTTTGCCAAAAATTAGCTGTGAACTGGGATCCTCGATCTGAGATGATAGAAACTGGGGTTCCATGAAGTCTAACTATCTCCTTGATGTACAATTGAGCATACTATTCCGCTATGTCGGTGGACTTGACTGGCAAAAAGTGAGCTGATTTCGTGAGTCGATCCACTATCACCCAAATCGAGTCGAACTTGCATTGAGTGCGAGGTAACCCTACCACGAAATCCATATTAATCATTTCACACTTCCACATTGGTATTTCCACAAGCTGGGTTAACCCACCAGGCCTCCGATGCTCGTCCTTCACCTGTTGACAATTTGAACATTTGGATACAAGGTCCGCCACATCCCTCTTCATACCGCTCCACCAATAAATTTCCCGGAGGTCATGTTACATTTTCGTAGAACCTGGATGCATAGAATACCTGGAGCTATGAGCCTCCGCCATTACCCTTTCCCGAAGATTATCTACATCTGGAACACATATCCTACCTTGACATCGCAACACTCCATCATTGCTGCCAAGTGAAAATGCTGAATTCTAGCAATTCAAAATTGCCTCCCTCAACTGCGCCAATGCTGGATCAATAAACTACTTCTCCATGACTTCCACTACAAGTAACGATTCTGCCCCATTATGCACCATAACCTCCCCTTCGCCTGAGGTCGAAAGACAAACCCCCAAACTGGCCAATTGATAAACCTCTCGAGCCAAGGGCCTATGATCCGCTTCTAAATGATCCAAACTACCCATAGACTTCCGGCTGAGAGCGTCGGCCACCACATTCGCCATCCCTGGATGGTACAAAATGTTCATATCATAATCTTTGAGCAATTCTAACCACCTCCGATGCCTTAGATTCAGTTCCTTCTGCTTGAATAAATACTGAAGACTTTTGTGGTCTGAGAACACGTCCACGTGGACTCCATAAAGATAATGCCTCTAAAGTTTTAATGCAAACACCACTGATGTGAGATCCAAATCATGCATCGAATAATTCTTCTTGGACTCTTGAGTTGCCTTGAAGCATACGCTATAAACTTCCCATGTTGCATCAAGACACACCCCAAACCAACCCTTGAAGCATCGCAATAAACCACAAATCCCTCTATGCCTTCTAGCAAGGTCAATACCGGTTCCGAAGTCAATCTCGACTTTAATCCCTGAAAACGTTTCTCACAAGTGTCGGACCACTGGAACTTCACCGCTTTCTGTGTCAATTTAGTCAATGGGGAGGTGAGGGTAGAGAATCCCTCCACAAAGCTCCGATAATACCCAGCTTGACCAAGGAAACTGTGAATCTTTGTCGGGGTCGTTGGTCTAGGCCAATCTTTCACTGTAGCGACCTTCTGGGGATCAACCTGAATCCCTTCTCGGGAAACAACATGACCCAGAAACGCGATTGATTCTAGCCAAAACTCACATTTCGAAAATTTAGCATACAACTGGTGATGATGAAGAGTCTGCAGGACTGCCCTGAGTTGATTAGCATGATCTTCCCGACTCCGCGAGTAGACAAGGATGTCATCAATAAAAACAATCACGAAGCAGTCTAGAAATGGCTTGAAAACCCGATTCATAAGATCCATGAAAGCAGCTGGAGCATTGGTCAGCCCAAAGAACATGACCAAAAATTCAAAATGACCATAACGAGTCCTGAAGGCGGTCTTAGGAATATCCCGCTCTCTGATCTTTAACTGATGGTACCAAGACTGTAAATCAATCTTGGAGAAGAGCCTTGCACCTTGTAATTGATCAAACAAATCATCTATTCAAGGCAATGGATACCTGTTTTTGATTGTGACTTTGTTGAGCTGTCGATAATCAATACACATCTGAAGCGACCCATCCTTCTTCTAACAAAAAGAACCGGAGCACCCCATGGCGACACACTTGGCCGAATGAACCCCTTTTCTAATAAATCATTCAGTTGCTCCCTTAACTCCCTCAACTCTGTTGGCGCCATTCTATATGGTGGAATAGATATTTGCTGCGTATCTGGTAGTACATCAATCCCAAAATCAATCTCTCTGTCTGGCGGAATCCCTGGAAGCTCGTCTCGAAACATTTCAAGAAACTCATTCACGACTAGCACAGACTCGGGGGCCGACACTTCTGAAGCGGTGTCCGCGACCCGGACCAAATGATAGATACATCCCTTCTTAATCATCTTCGAAGACTTAAGGTAGGAAATAAACCTATCCTTCGGCAACACACCATTCCCCTTCAACTCAATAGCCGGCTCATTAGGAAACTCGAGTCTCATGACTCTCGTTCGGCAGTCGAGTTTAGCAAAGAACGACTAAATCCAGTCCATCCCCATAATAATATCAAAATCTACCATCCCAAGCTCTATAAGATCGGTCGTGGTAACGCGACCACATACCGTGACAACACAATTCTTATAGACTCGCACTGTTGTAATAGAATTACCAACCGGAGTCGATACAGAGAACTGCTCATGAAGCTGTTCGGGTTCTATCCCAAAACATGAAGCAATAAATGGGGTAACATAAGACAAGGAGGACCCCGGATCAATAAGAGCATAACAATCAAGTGCTTGAACATTCAGAATACTTGTGACAACATCTGGAGAAGCCTACGCGTTCTGGAGACCACTCAAAGCATAGAATAGGCTGGGTCCACCTCTACCACGAGCCCCGCCCCTAAATGCACCACATCCTGCTGGAGGTGGAGGATGCACTTAAGATGTGGCGGCAAGAATCGGATGACTGGGAAAATCCCCTACCCATGCCCTGGTTGGGCGCACGATAATCCGGCTGAAGATGACCCCTCACCCCACACCTGTAGCATATCGGGCGATCCAAATAACAAGCCTCAGTATGGAACCCTCTGCACTTAGGGCACGAAGCCCTCCCCTGCTGCTGGAACCTTCCTCCGGGACGTTCCGACTGATGGGGTCTCCTGCTGTGGGATCCTGGTCTCCAATGACTATTCGGCTGATAACGGTGCACTTGCTGAGGACTGTGCATAAGACTGAGATGGCCCTGATGGCCCCCTCCCCTAAACTGGTCTCCCCCCTGCAACTGCGCTCCCTGAGTGACCCACTGATCGAGCTCTGCTGCTACTCTCCCTGTCTGCCCGTATCTTCAACTTTCTAGCCTCCGTGGCCTAGGCGAACCCCACGATCTTTCCATAATTCATATCCGAGTGCAAAGCTGCTGTAGCAGCCTCATTCACAACCAAAGGACTGAGACACTGAACAAATCGTCAAACTCGAGCATCCATGGTCGATACTAGCTGAGGAGCAGACTTGGACAACCTTACAAACTCCATGTGGTACTCCCAAACACTCATACTGCCCTACTTGAGGACCTCAAACTCAGTAGCACAGGTTGCCACAGTCTCGGCAGGCAAAAAGTGATCCATGAACGCATCCAAGAACTCGCCCCATCTAGCCGGAGGACTTCCCTCCCCACGGGAACCTTCCCACATCTCGAACCAGGAATATGCTTCTCCCCTCAGCCTGTACAAAGCTAACTCGACCCTCTCCATCTTTGTAGCCTTCATCACCCAAAGGGTCTTGTACATCCTATCAAGAAAATCATGGGAATCGGCTTGTAGATCCGTACCTGAGAACTCTGGAGGGGACAACCACAGAAACTGGTTGACTCTGGAGCCGGCAGAATCTCCCTGTTCGCTGGAGGACGCATGGGTAGCATGAGATCTTTGGGCCTGAGCGGCCACCAACTGAGTTAACATATGAATAGCTCTTCTGAGGTCCCCCTCGGACGTACTGGGACCGGAAACTGGAACCGTAGAGGGATCAGGAATATCAGCGGGAGGGATTGCAGCACCCTCCGCTGCCACAGGAACATGAATGCTTTGATCCGGAATAGAAGGGTCAAGCATATTCAAGGTCGGGGAGTCACTCTCACCCGCACTATCTGGTACAGAATTCACAGTCACCCCCGGGGTGGAATTGGCCTCAAGGCCGAGTCGAGCTCTCTTCTTTGGTGCCATTACTAAAAATTTCAGAACAAAGCACGAATTAGTCAGGGACATATTCACTTTCCACCTCACCGCACGATATAGAATAACAATGAAAAGAGTAATTTCCTAAATGTCCATGTAGCCCCCTAATTATAGATGTGGTCGACAACACACCGATAAGAAGGGCTCTACTAGACACGGCTCCGAGACATCCTAGGACTCTTTTAAACCATAGGCTCTGATACTAAGTTTGTCAAGCCCCAAAACCGAGGGACACGACTGGCGCTCAACCGGGTAGCCCCGGTCAAGCGGACCTGTATTCCTTTTTGCATCCCACGTATTACCCCGTGATTCCAATGTACATTATTCAATTATAATTTAATCACATTTCTACAACCTGGAATTAAATTATAGATTTCTGTCATTACCCACATGTGGAACAATACTTACAAGATATACATAGCATACATGTTCACTTTACGTGGTCCACAAGTTATACTTCCTATAATTCATATGTACGTAACCCACATTTCCTATCTACAGAGCCTCTAAGAGTACAAGGGAATTACATAATACTTGCCGGTAACAAGGCTCCGGCTATACCTTACACAAATACCAAAATGAAAATCCGGAAGAAGAGGTGGCATGAACCACACAGGGACCCAAGAGGAAAGAAGCTCACCAAAATAGCTGATAGGACGTAGAGGAGGCACTACTGTCGGTGGGCTAGAGTACCTGCTATAGAACCACCTACAATCATCACAAGACTCTAGCGCCCCCAGCAAAAGGGACGTCAGTACATTTGAATTGTACTGGTATGTATGAACAAACTTTATTCTAAGTAAACTCAATAATGCACAGGCAAGAAACAGACAGAGAGTCACACAATCACTGCACAAGGATATAAAAAGAAACACAATGGAAGTTCCATAATTCTCACTTCATCACAATCACAATCACAATTCCACCCTTGTCCCTTCTCAACATTCCATCCTTATTTCTTCTATTGCAGCGCGCAACCCGATCCCACCTATCAATTACAATCATTTATTATGTTTCTGTTGCGGCATGCAACTCGATCCTACCGGACAATCACAATCATTCGTTATATTTCAGTTGCGGCGTGCAACCCGATCCCACCGGACAATTACATCTCACCCTTAACCCTCATGTTGTGGCGCCAACCCGATCCCACCGAACAATCATATCTCATATCAACAGTTCACAATTCAATCACAGAAAATTTCAGCAATAGGAATATAACTTCTTTACAACCCACAGTACGTATAAAAAGAAAATCGTGCCACAACAAACCTTACCAAACAATGAATCATATACGATATTGACCAAGCCTTTTTGTTCAATTACATCACACCACAACTCCTTTTCATTACTTGTTATACGGCCTTTAACATATACATTCATACTCTTAGATTCATTATCCTACTAGCATTAGTTCACATAGCATAGTAGGGTGGTGATCAACTAAAGACAGACAAGGAATACACTTCACGCTTCAACAAAATTTGAACAACCGTTTGCACATATTCACACCAATACACGTACCGTATGCTCAGACACCACAAAGCGATTTTACAAGGATTAAAGTTAGCCATACATACCTGGAGTCGAGTTTCCCTTTCTAACTTCTATCACAATTCACCAAACCGTCTAGCACCGTCAATCTAGTTCACTATACGACACATTTACCTTAGAATTAGGAGTCTTGAATTCATTTGAGCAGTTTATCAAACACTATGTGATCCCTCAGATTAACCAAACCCTTTTTAGTGAAAGATTACCCTACTTGCTTCCCTTTACTAGGTTATGGAAGACTATTCACATGCATGCAAGGTCCCATCTTTCCTTTTTTTCAAAACCAACCCGTGAGTGCTTTATTCTTAACTAAACTCTGAGAATTTGGGGAAATAGGGTGAAGACTTACCTCTTAGGATTAAGAAGATGACGACTACTCGATAAACTTCCAGGCCTGAGTAGAGATGGAGGACCATTTTGTGGAAGATGAGGACTTCTCTCTCTAGAACCCACTCTCACTTCTCTCTATTTTGTTTAGAATCCAGTTAAAATGAAAGGGGGTACGAGTTAAATGAAGTTGGGGTCGGGTACAAAAGTTTAGAAAATTAAAGTCCCGTGTCAAATATGCGGTCAGGAATGCGATCGCATTCCTGACAAGCGGTCCGCAGAGCTGACCGCAGAATGGCCCCAGGTGGGCCAAAATTTGGAAACAATCTGCCCAGGTATGCGACCACTATGCGGTCCGCATACTCGTTATACGATCGCATAGTGCATCGCATAACACCCCTCCCAAAAAAAACAAAGGCAATAATGCAGCAGCTATGCGGTCCGCATAACCGAAATGCGGTCGCAAATTGGACCGCATAGTTGTCCTTCAGTTGGGCAGTGATCTGCCCGTGTATGCGACCACTATGCAGTCTGCATACACGTTATGCGATCGCATAGTGCGTCGCATAACACCCAATTTCTGGAAAATTTAATTCTCTAACTCCTAGGGTACTTTTTGTTCAAATTTGGTCCATTTTAGGAATTTCCACAGTAAAAACAACTCGGGGACTCGTTCGGGCATTATTTTAAGCAAGAAATTTTACGGGTCTTTACAATGAACTCCAGTAATTTGTGTATTGTTTTACTGGTTACCACTAGATCTGGATGGACGAGGAGGACCCTCAAAATGTTGAAGCAAGTTCAGCCGATCGCAGCATGTATAGCAGTCAGAGATCTCTATCCATCTAACTGGGGCAGAATTTTGAGAAGGACCCTCAAAATTCTATAGCAGGAGAGGTTGCAATTTCTCGGGCCGTGTCACAGTCACTGGTTCATCTGACCAATTTCTTAAATATATTTTACTATGTTTTTGAAAATTATGCATGCTTGCTTGTGAAATAACTCTGTTTAGCCAACGCTTCCCCCAATGATTTGAACGAGATCTTCAGACTAAGCAAAGCAAAGCCAAGCAAAGCCAAGCAAGCCGACGGAGGCACGAACTGACCTTCCCCTGTACAGAACTCACAATTTTCTTTGAATACAGGAACGAAGAATATACATGCATTGAAGTCACAATCTTCATAACAATCCCGATACTGAAATCTACTACCAGCTAAGCAAACTCCGCTATCATCTGCAATTTATTCTATTCTCTGCATGGGACTTAGCTCTGTCACAAACCTTGCATGAGACTAAGCTCTATCTCCATCTGCATGAGGCTAAGCTCTGTCTCTCCATTTGCATAAGGCTAAGCTCTGCCTTCCATCTTCAAAGGACTAAGCCATGTCCCGTATCTTCATAAGGCTAAGCTCTGCCTTCCATTTGCATGGGACTAAGCCCTGTCCCCAATCTTGCATGAGACTAAGCTCTATCTCCATCTGCATGAGACTAAGCCCTGCCTCCATATCTGCATGAGGCTAAGCCCTGCCTCCATATTTGCATAAGGCTAATCTCTGCCTTCCATTTGCATGGGACTAAGCCTTGTCCCGAATATTGCATGAGACTAAGATCTGTCTCCATCTGCATGAGGCTAAGCCCTGCCTCCACATCTGCATGAGGCTAAGCTCTGTCTTCCATCTGCATGGGACTAAGCCATGTCCCGAATCTTGAACGAGGCTAAGATCCACCTCCTATTTTCATAAGGCCAATCATTGCCTTTTATTTACCGAGACTAAGCACTGTCTCTCCGACACTATCTATTTGCTCTTCTTTTGGGCTAAGCTCTGCCCTCAACTTCACAATACTAAGCCTTGTCTTGTTGATATCATATTATTGCATCTCATGGGCTGAAATATCGCCAACTTGTCCAAAGGTGTCATTGTCTAAAGGCATCATTCTCATAGCCGGAAGACACCATGTCATGGCCTGAAAATCTCTCAAATTTGCATATCATTATTCAAAGGCGTCATGGTTCAGAGGCATCATTTCATGGACCGAGAACATCATTTCAATGCCTGCGAATCCCTCACTGAACAACTCATGGCCCAGAACATCATGGCCTAAGGACGTCATCCTCAACCGTCAAAAGACAACCTCGTGTTCGTTCTTATGATAACTTCATCGGTATACTCCGTTGATGAATCCAAAACTACACACGGCCTGATTCCTATAAAACCAGAGACATGTAGGTAGCTCAGGAACCAGAGTGCAGCCTAAATGTCTCAAACAATCTCGCTCGGTCAAAATTGGCCATCATATATTTACCCGACAACTCTTTCATCCTTCCCGGGTAAAGAGGGGCAGCTGTTGATACCCAATTTTTCCGTATAATATTTTTAAAATGCATATATACCTTCAAAACTATGCATTAGCATTAATTGATATTTTCCATCGTTTCTACATTTTTAAATTAATTTATCTTAGTACTTTATTTATATAAATAATTACAAAATTGCATCACAAATGACGATAACATTTCATTATTTAACTTTTGCTATTTATAGCCAGATTAAGCTCAAATCATATGCACAAATAGCCACATTTATATTTTTTGGGTTACAATTGCAATAACTTTGCAACTATAGCCCATGCGTACATTATTGCATTTTTTACCAGAAAATGGCTCATTGTATTTTTAAAATATTGCGTAATTATTTTAAAATATTTCTATGCATGAAAACTATTTTTTATAATTTTTTAATTATCTTATAAATTATTTTTTATTAATTATTTGGGTATTTAACAAATAACCCCTTTTATTTTCATACCTAACCTTTTCAAAACCAGCCCAACCCCCTTTATATTGACCCAAAAAGCCAGCTCAAACCCCCTTAGGCGTAAATATGCCTACCCCAACCCAATAAGCCCCGTTCAATCGTGGTCGTTGATCAAAATGATCAACGGTCCACGATAACCCTTACCATAATTAATCCCTAAACCCCTCTCATTCCCTCCAATCTCGCCATCATCGTTTCCCCTTCCTATCTCAACTCTCTCTCAACCTAACCCTTACTTTAATCGCCATCACCGGTGTAAACCCCCTCCTATGATGCTCCTACGTCTTCTCCGACCATCACTGGTCTCCCACACTGCATGGCTCTTCAATTTCATCAGTCCTTGAGAGGATCTTAAGGTACTCCAACTGGTTCTGGTTTCAATCTTTGTTTACCGGCCTATCTCAGGCCATTTTTTCGTTTGTAAGTAATGATCTCTCCTTGTTTTGTTACGAATCTATGAGTTCTTGACCTATTCTCTTCACCTCTGCTATTTTTCTGAAAACCCTAGTTCAATACTGTCGATTCTTCTTAAATCTCTATAGATCTGAGGTGATTCGAATGTTATTAAGTGTTTTTCCTCAAAATATCTTGTTTTAATTGATTATCTCGATTTTTAATCACTCTTCCTAAACTAGGGTTTATCTGAAACTATTTTCAAAGATTTTTCTTAGTTCTCAATGTTTAGTTAATTGTTTCTCCATCATCTTGACTGATTCTTGCATGAATGTTCAAACCCTAGTTGATTCTGTGCAATATACCGATTTCTTCAACTTTGTTTCGATATTCTAGGTATTTCTATGATACCAGTCATATTAGTTTACTCTGTCTTTTGGACTTAAACATTTTTTTTCTTACTAAATCCAATATTTTTTGTGATTTTTCTCTAATTAATCTCTGTTAGAGTTCGAACCTGCTTTTGTTACTGAACTTTGTGAGGTCTTACTTGGTTGATTTCTATGTAAAGATTTTGAGTAATTTTTTCCCCAAAAACAGTATTCTTTTGGAGATTATTACTGATTATTGCCTATTATTTTGCCCTTTTAAAATCTGTGTGTGCAGATCTTATTTGTTTCCTTATTTTGTAATTTTGATTGATTACACTTGCCCTAATTATCCATCAATATGATTTTGGGATTTTACCAACTCCCTAGTTGGTATGATTTGGATTCTTGCCTTAATTAAACCTTGTTACCGTTAATCAATTACCCCAAATTAAGGGAGTCTATTCCGAACTCCCTTAGGTGAATTGATTATGTGATTCTGTGATTGTCCTTAATTCACTAACTTCTGATTCTTTTACCTTATTTGTTCTACTCCTTAAGTTCTATATATACACTCTTTTTTACCTCTAAAAACACGAACAATTAGTTCAAGAACATACACACACGCACAAATTATCTCTCTTCTCTCTCTTTCTGCTACTTGTGCTAATTGCTTGTCTAGCCGGCTGAAAGCCAAGGCTAGACTAAGGAACTCTACTTGCTTTACTTTCTGTACCTTGCTTCCTTAACTAGTATGTTCTTATTTCAATTCTGAAATTCAACTCTATGTGCTCCATAGTTGTTAAATCCATGCCTATTTCCACACTAGTTTATTGATTTTGTATTTAATTGTCCTTCCTGTTTACTGCTTTATTCAGTATGCTTAGGTTTTGCCCTCTATTGTTCAATGTTTTAACCTGTCATAACCCAAATCCTAATTCAGGTCGCGATGGCGCCCAACAGCGGGTTAGGCAAGCCAATATGAAGTACACTAGGTGCTACCCATCCTATATAATCTAAACAAGTCAACACTTACCACTTTTAAACAACTAAACATGCTATGTCCTGGTGCGATAGTAAAACCCTGACTATGCCTAGCCAAGGTAAGGCATATATATAGATATACAACCCAGTACCCAAAATATACACGATGTGTGTGCCAGGAACTAGTGTCACGGGCAACTACAGAATATACAATGACAAAATATATATATATATATATATATATATATATACATAGCCTCCGTCTGAATGTAAAAGATAGAGAATAAACAAAGGAACTCCAGGGTGCTGCCAGGAAGTCGCCAGGAAGGACAGCTCACCGTGAAGTATGATCACTCTGTCAATATCTATCACCAACCGGATAACCAGACGTATCAACCTCCGGACCTGTACAGTCAAGTACAGAAAAGAAAAAGGAAGTGCAGCATGAGTAGATATATATAAATATGTACCCAGTGAGTATCCCGTCTAACCTCGAAGAAGTAGTGACGAGAGGTCGACTCAATACTCACTAAGGTCCAGCAGTAATAAAGTAAAGCATGATGTAAGGAAAGTAGTAGATATGTAGCAGGGTACAAATAATAAGAAGATATCACAGAGTTCTCAAATAATTACTCAAACAATAACAACTTCCCTTTTAGTCTTTCTAATACAATCGCCAAATCATAAGTCAGGAAATAATACCGAGCAGCCATGCGCACCGAAGAGTAAAACATTTGGCTGGAATCAGGGGGAAGAATAGCTATGCACTGTCGGGGATCGACCGGCATGTACCAAGAGTGCATGCTGATAATGTAATCATACAAAGAGCTATGCACTACCAGGGATCGACCGGACCGTACCAAGAGTGCATGCTTACCAATAACTCAACTACGCACTGCCGGAGATCGACCGACCCGTAGAAAGAGTGCGTCCATCAGTGTAATCATATCATATCATAATGTAACTTCGTCCATGCACTGCCGGGGATCGACCGGCCCGTACCGAGAGTGCATTCTCAAGTAAGTCCTTGTGCACTGTCGGGGATCGACCGGCCCGTACCAGGAGTGCACTATATATATTTGCCATGGCATACGGCCCGCTCCCCTAAGAGTGGAAGGAATCTCACTTCACTTGCGTAATGTAACTTGCAAAGCTTCAACATACGTATGTACTTACATTTTATACTTATTGCTTTTGTCCAAATTTGTTTTTCGGACAAGCGTTGTATAATTGTATAAATCCTTAGAAGTTGCTCATGGACTTGTGTCACCGGGTTCTGGGGATGTCTTGGTATTTCTTTTATGTATTAAGTTGGTTTTTTGCCATATTCAAATTACGGAATTTATTTATTTAATAATGAAAATGCAAGAAGAGACTTCGATTCTAAAAAGTTAAACAGGAAAGTGTTCCAACTGATTAAGGGGTCAGCTTGCTTGACAGTGGTGTCCGGCGCCATCACAACCCATAGTTTTTGGGTCGTGACAACGTGGTATCAGAGCTCTAGGTTCCCATAGGTTTCGCGAGTCATGAGCAAGTCTAGTAGATTCTTGCGGATCGGTAGGGAGACGTCTGTACTTATTTTCGAGAGGCTACAGGGCTGTTAGGAGTACTTCCCTTCTTGATTCCTCATCGTGCGACTTGATTCCTTTAAGGCTTATGCCTATGCTTCTTCCTACTCAATCTTACGCGTCGCGAAGATCTTGTTATGAATCGAGGGTTGAGGACTTTTAATGATACTATGGATGTGGTGCGGGATGTTCCTCCCAGCGTAGTTGATTGAGGCTATCATCGTTGTTCTGCGGAAGAATGTTTTTGTCATCTCAGCACAGTAGTTGTATTTCTGAGAACTTTGAGGTCATGCTCAGGTGGTTATGAACTTAAGATTAGTTATGGGGCGATGTTGATACAAGGGTAGAACGGTTGCCCATGTTTTGGGGTGATGAACGGTTTGAAGGGAGGTCTTCTCAGAGTGTGATTTTGAGATTTCAGTATTTTGTTCCGGCGGAGGAAAAGCATTTGGATTATAAATGATCAAGTTTTGGGCTGATAAAATAGTAAGGATTGGTGTTGTCAAGTAAAATGGAGCACTCACATGTAATAATATATCGTCATCATGGATCGAATGGAATGTGTTAAGTTTGTCGGCGCTATGGTTTCTTCGGTTGCTCGGGGTCAGAGTATTGTGAAGAAGTATTGAAGAATGCGGTTGGCAGAGGCCGTGAGGTGCGGAGGTTCAGTACTGGCTAAGTATTGAAAATGAAGGCAATTCGAGGAAGATGATCTTTGTAAAGATTTAAAGTTGTGATGATATGTTGGTTTAAGAGCTACGGAGGGCAGTATTAAATTGAGGCAGCAGGAGGGAATTATACGATGAAGGGAGATACGTGAGAAGTGCTAGGCGGTGGTGCCAATTCTAAAAGATCAAGTGTAAGGAAAGGAAGTCAGGTAGCACTTAAGGGAATGAGGTGGGCAAAGTGGGAGAGCGGCAGCTTAGTGATGAATCAGAAGATGTGGTAGCCTGTTTAGTAGATATCCATGAAGAGCGGACAGATTGGTAAAGATGGTAAATGGATACAGGCTTAGGATGGGGGTCTTGATATTGTAGAAAGTGAGAATCATAACATAATGGTAGGTGTCAGTTGGCTAGTTTCCTCGTGTGTGTTGTCTTCTGTGAGTAGGTTAACGGTTGTAGGGATGGTAAGTTCCGTGCGGAGTTCTAGTGGCTAGTCAGTAGGAGGTAGAATGTGTGAATGGTGTTAGAAAATTCAAATATTTATGGGAGGCTAACAGGAGAATTTAGAAGAATTGGGTGGATTGGTGGGACAACGTCATGTCATCAAAGGAGAAAAGGATCTCAGCAGGGACTAGAGCGGTGCAAGAAGTAGCTTCGGGCTAAGTGGGGGAGTCCCACCACCTGCAGCTGGGTCGTAGGATTGTGCTCTCATGGGATTGCGGATTTGTCGGCGTATTGGCAAGATTTTACAGCTAAGGGAAAAGAGTATATCGGTAAGTGGGCATGGCATATGAGAAAATTGTGCAAATTGGTCCTATTGGACCACGGATAGGCTCTGGAAGACTAATAATTTGTGCTTAAGACATAGGCAAGTTGTAAAGGCATTGACTCAGTCACGTGCTTCGTTGAAAAGGGTGTTCATATGCTAGGAGAGCCTTCGGAGTTGATTGTATTTGGGGCCAGTCAGAGTGGGTGACTCTCTGTAGTGGTCCTAATGAATTAGAAGTTAGAGAATGCGGTGTTTAAGGGTTTCAGGTAGCAGTATAATTAAGAATCGAGCTTTTGAAGTATAATCTCTAAGAGGAAGGAAGATGGTTGGAGTGTTCTATGTTATTTCAGCCTGCTGGATTGTATCGGAGGAGTGAGAGAAGTAGACTCCAGGTTGCAGAAAGATTGTCAGGAGGTTGTGAGACGGGTTGCGGCATTTAGGCAGCATGGTCTCGTGAATCAAGGTCACCCAGGATGAGTGAGGGTTGAGCTGCTATGATTTGAAGGAAGTTACTATTATCTTCGAGGCAATTAAGGATGATTAAAAATAGAACGATTGGTTAGCCATGGGTGAAATGGCACAAGTACGGTAGTGATCAGTTCCTTCGGCATGTTTGAGTATGTGTATGGTCTGTGCAGGTATGTGTGGGGCTTGTCGGTCGTCGTAATAGATTTCAGTTGGAAGCATTCAAGTGCTATGGACTATCAGGTGTAGGCGGGTCCCGGAAGGGTTATGGTGGTTCAGACCACTACTTAAGGATTTTCATGTATTGTGATTGTGAGAGCTCACTTGTGTGTTGTTATGGTTCTCATGAATTGAAGCAAGTAAAATGTTTTTATATGTGATGAAGTGTTCACCCTGTTAGTGGCTCGGGAGTTATGATGGAACTTCTTATGCTCTTCCATATTGACATGTTATGTGCAATAAGCGGTATGTAACTGGAAGTAAGAATCGAGATTGCGGTTCGGTGTTAACAAGGATGTCATGAGCTCAGGGGAGCAAGAACAAGGGATTTGAATGTCTAGAATAAGCTGATGTTGTCTTCAGTGTCACCTGAGATCGGTGTTTGGTGAAAGAGACTTGGTATCCTGATTACGGGTCCTTGAATTGTTTTACAGCCTTAGGATGGTCGGCGGTATGGATGTGCATACTTGTTGCCTTGTATGGAAAGTCGTGGGAGTGTGACCACGGGAAGATTGTGTAAGCGTGGCCTGTAGTCACCTGATTGATTGCAGATTTAGACTAAGTATAAGGAAGTATACTATTGCTTATTTGAGAATGCATGCCTGGAAGGCGTTCGGCTCAGTTGGTTGTTGAATGTGGGGTGTTTACCTCGGCTATGATTGTTGTCCTCGTGTGTATAAGAAAAAGAAAGCGGGTTATTTGGACCCAGGTAAGGCTATCAACCTAGTTCAGTGCGAGCAAAATCGGCTCAAAGTGAATGAATGGATTTAAACAAAACTATGGGCTTCATGCGAGCCAGATGTGTTCATCTCTGTATAGCGCTCCTCAATGAGGGGTATTAGGATATCATGTGTTGTCCCGTCTTCGTCAAATTCATGTGATATTATGATTGTGTTGTGCGTGTGTGAAACGGCTTGATAAATTCTTATATGTTGAGATTCCGCGTGGCGATGAGGTTTAGTGAGAAGAATGGCTCTTGATATTTAGATTATATATCGTACCTCAGTTGTGCTTGAGTTTGTGGCATATGGCTCTATCAGTCTCCCCAGAATGGTATTAGGCACTCAGCGTGCTTGGGATCGATGTTAGTAAATTGTAATAGTGAGCAATTCAGCTCTTTGTATATATTTCTTTATGTAAATTCTATGATGGGATCGGGTGGCACGCCGCCACATGTATGTCATTGGGATCGGGTTGCGCGCCGCAACAGTGTGATGTTGAGCAAGACTCCTATAATGATTATTGTTGTGTTTTACCTCCTATTTCTCTGAGGAAAGTCCATATTATAGCGTGAGTCGGGTAGTCCCTTCCTGATGTCGTTTCCTTATGTGTCGTGTTCGAATTGTGGCCTATTGGCGCATTGTGGCATCGTGTGAGACTGTTGGTTATGCTTGGGGTGATTGGTTGTCTGAGCAGTTCATACTGGGTAAGACGAGATTTATAAATTTGGGATCGGTGTGATAAGATTATGCGAGTATATTGCAAGGGAGTTGCCCTTATTGGTTTGCAATAAGATGATGATCTAAGTTTAGAGGAAAGATTTCAACGTGTGGTTAACTCTGCAGATGGTTATGAATTTCTACACATCTCCTGCGATGTGGTTTTATCGTCAGCGTTATAGCAGAATATATGAACGTATCTTATAAGGTGCCTTGAGAGCATCAAATTCGCAGAATTCTGGCTATTAAGGTTCAGGGAGCGTTATTGTGGTCAGATGATGGACCATGCAGTGTATGGTGCGAATTCAGCAAAGGCACGCAGTTGTGTTCTGGTGCCTCGTGTGGTAGTTGATACGGTGTTCAAATATTAGAATCAGGCATGGTAGAGAATTTCGAGTGTTGAAACCAAGTTTGGAACGTATTGTATGAATAAGAGGAGGATGTCTTCAGATTTGATCAAGCTTATGTGCTCAACCGGGTTGTGGTAGCACGGGCAGGTGCACGAGGTGTTAAACAGTGATTCCAGGTAATTCTGGGGCAGTTCCTGGCACGTTCGAGGACGAACGTCTGTTTAAGTGGGGGAGAATGTAACGACCCGACCGGTCGTTTTGAGATCCAGCGCGTCGTTCAACAGTTGGGAGTCACGAACAGCTTCATTTCAGGTATATTGACTTGTGCATATGGTCAGAATTGAAATTTAGGAAGATCGGAGTTGAATTTAAAGGAAAATTCTCATTTCAGAAGTCTTAAGTTGAAGAAATCGAGTAAGGCTGGGATTTTGAGTAAACAACCTCGGAATCAGGATCCGAAAGTTCCAACAGGTTCGTAGGATGATTTCAGACTTGGGCGTATGTCCGGATCGGGAATTGGATAACCCGAGAGCGTTTCGGATACTGATGTCCGTTTGGGATTCCGAGTCTAAGAATAGCTCTGTATCGTGATTCTGGAGTTGGGAGCGCGATCGGAAGTGAATTCGGATATCTGAAAGTCAATTTAAGGTCATTTGGCTAAAGATAGAAAACTAAAGGTTTTTGAAGAATTCGACCGGAAATGGAAATTTTGATATCGGGGTCGGTCCGTAATGTTGAATATGACTTGCCTGCAAAATTTGAGGTAAATCGGACGTGGTTTGATAGGTTACGGCATCAGATGTGAAAGTTAGAAATTTCAAAGTTCATAAAGTTGGATTTTAGTGCGATTTGTGATTTCGGCGTTGTTTGATGTGATTTGAAGCCTCTAGCAAGTTGGTGGGATGTTATGGGACTGAGTCGTGTGTTTGGACGGGGTCCCGAGGGCCTCAGGTGTGTTTCGAGGTGGTTTCGGGGCATTTCGGGTTGAATTGTTGTTGTTGGTTTTCTGGTGTTGGTGGTGTTCTATGCGATCGCAGCCTTTGCTTTGCGATCGCAGAGAAGGAATTGAGGGGCAAGGTTTTTGGCCTATGCGATCGCGGATGTTGGTGTGCGATCGCGGAGAAGGGCTGGGCAGGCTAGTGCGATCGCAAGGAGGAAGGTGTGATCGCGGAGAAGGAATTTTGGTGGGAGCTGGAAATGGCCTTGTGCGATCGCAGAAGAGTGATCTGGGTGGCCTATGCGATCGCAGACGACTTCATGTGATCGCATAGAAGGGCAGAACTGGGTAGTGTTGATTAAAACGGGATTTTGGCATTTCTCTCTCATTTTTCAAAGTTATGGGCAATTTTTGGAGAGCTTCAAGAGAGGATTTTCGTCATCTATGTTAAGGTAAGTTACTCCTACTCATTTCAAGTTAGATACAATATTATTACAATATAATTACATGAAAATTAGGGAAAATTTAAGGAAAATTTGGAAGAAACCTAGAATTTGGAAATTTGGATTTTAGCCACTAATTGAGCATGAATAATTGAGTAAAATCTGTAATTGAAAGCTTCGGGTAGGGATTTTCTTCAAGAAATTTCGAGGTCCGGGCACGTGGGCCCGAGGGCATTTTGGTCATTTCATTGAGCCGGGCTGAGGAACTTTGTAATTTGAATTGGTTATGATCTATTGAGTATATTTTCATTGAATTATCGTTATTTGGATAGTTTGGGAGCGTGCGCATCCATTTTTAGTCGTCGTAGAGGCTTGGAAGCCGGTGATGAATCTTCGGAGCGAGGTGAGTCTCCTTTCTAACCTTGTAAGAGGGAATTGTCCCCTTATGTGTTCTATATGCTACATTTAATTGTTTGATGGGGCTACGTACGTACCAAGTGACGAGAGTCCGTACGTAGCGGCTACTATTGTTATGTCCGGGTAGTTAAGCCCCACATCATGCCCTGTATACTTCTTGTAATGAATTATATGTATGTTATAATATCCTATTGTGTGGTTTTGTTTCTCTGAAATTTATGGATTTTAAATTAATATGGAAGGAAATTGTTTTCACGGAAAAATATTATGAAATGTATTAACTTACGGGAAGGAATATGAAAGAAATTATTTATGGAAGTATTATGGAAGGAAAAGAAATGACTTATAAGTTTTGTACTCATGTAAGATATTATTGTTTCCCCGAGCTTTCATTTACTTAAATAATTGGAAAGGATTGTGGCGAAATGAACTTTAAATTCTGTGTGCGCATGTTGTCGCTTCGCAACTTACATCCCGCGAGCGATATGTAATTTCATTCTCTCTTATGGGAGCGGGCCGTACGCCACAGCGGATTTGTAGTGCACTCTTGGTACGGGTCGGTCGATCCCTGGCAGTGCACAGGGATATAACTAAGAATGCACTCTTGGTACGGGCCGGTCGATCCCCGGAAGTGCATGGACGAAGTTACACTATGATATGATAAGATTACATTGATAGACGCATTCTTGGTACGGGCCGGTCGATCCCGGCAGTGCGTAGGCAGGATTATTGTTAAGCATGCACTCTTGGTACGGGCCGGTCGATCCTTGGCAGTGCATAGCTATTCTTCACTATGATATGATTACATTGATAGAAGCACTCTTGGTACGGGCCGGTCGATCCCGATAGTGCGTAGGCGGGATTACTGTTAAGCATGCACTCTTGGCACGGGCCGGTCGATCCCCGGCAGTGCATAGCTATTTTCCCTCATGACTCCACCCGGTTGTCCTACTCATGTGTGCGCATGACTGTTTGATAGTTTTGTTTTTCCTGATTTATGATTTGACAGATGTTTTGGGAAAGGAGACGGGTGAGTTGTTACTGCTTTCAATATGTACTTGGGAACTCTGTATTCTCTTCACAATTTTGGTGCACTATTTACATGTTTACTGCTTTCCTTATATCCTGTTTATTTCTATTTACTGTTGGACCTTAGTGAGTACCAAGTCGACCTCTCGTCACTACTTCTTCGAGATTAGACGGGATACTCACTGGGTACATGTATGTATATGTACGCATACTACACTTCTGTGCATTTTGTTGCACAGGTACCTTTATAGTACAGTGATTGATTTGGAAGACTTATACGGGCTGCATTCATCTAGAGGCGTTCCACAGCTGCCGGAGTCTCCCTTATGTGTACCTACATTTTATACTTATTGCTTTTGTCCAAATTTGTTTTTCGGACAAGCGTTGTATAATTGTATAAATCCGTAGATGTTTCTCATGGACTTGTGTCACCGGGTTCTGGGGATGTCTTCGTATTTCTTTTATGTATTAAGTTGGTTTTCTTGCCATATTCAAATTACGGAATTTATTTATTTAATAATGAAAATGCAAGAAGAGGCTTCAATTCTAAAATGTTAAACATGAAAGTGTTCCAGCTGATTAAGGGGTCGGCTTGCCTGACAGTGGTGTCCGGCGCCATCCCAACCCATAGATTTTGGGTCGTGACAACCCTATTTGTTCCTGGGGTCATGTAGTTCTTCTTTTGTATGACTTACCACATTTTGAGGTATAGCCAGGGCCTTGTTGACGACATTGTCATGATTGTCTTTTGTATCATTAGAGGCTCCGTAGACGTTTATGTGGGTCATGTGTGGGTATAGGATTGGTCACTGGTCACTGGGTAGAGGCATAATGTATATAATGAAAAATGGACTAGCAACGTTTATGCATATATATCTAATCCCTCCCTGTTTAGCATATGGTCACGCATCCTCTTTTCATATCATGAATGGGCCGGGTAGGAAAGGTCTAATAGGCTTGCTTAACCGGGTTAACTCGGTAAAGCTCCGGTCGCGCTCCCCGAGGTTTGGGCGTGACACGACTTTGCAGGTGCGACTAAGAGCCCGCAGGTGCAAAATCGCTGGGCAAAAAAGGTTAAGTTCGAGGGTTTTAACCCATTTTCAATTTTGAGACTTTGAGAGATCGGATTAAGGCGATAATTCAACGGGTTTTAAGAGAAATCTATTGGGTAACAATTCTTAACTCATTTATGGTTATATTCCATTAAAATATACTCCCTCTGTTCCAGTTTATGTGAACATGTTTTCTTTTTGGTCCGTTTCAAAAAGAAAGACCCTTTCTAAATTTGGTAACAATTTAGCTTAAACTTACAATACTACCCTTAATGAGAAGCTTTTATGACCACGCAAATACTCTGGGCCCCTTTTTGACTTGTTTAGGACCACAAATTCCAAAAGTCCTCATTTTTTTCTTGAACTCCGTGCCCAGTCAAACAGGTTCACATAAAATAGAACGGAGGGAGTAGTTGATTTCATCATTTAATTAAGAATTTATGTTGAGAAATTTGGGCAAAAAGTTGAAAGGTTGGTCAACCGAAATTTTGAGTTTTGATCAGGATTTTGATACCGGATTTCAATGAATTTTGTACGACTGAACTCGTGGTTGAATGGATGTTCGTATTTTGTGACTTTTACCTGATTCCAAGACGTGGGCCGGACTCGACCATTTAGGGTGATTTTTGAAATTCTTGATTTCATTATTTAGATTAGTATATTATAGTTATATTTATGGCATGTAATTATTTTTGACTAGATTTGGTCCATTATGTGATAAACCAAAGGGTCATTTTAAGAATTTAGACCCAATTCTAGGCTTATTAGCCAAGAAAAGATTAATTTTAATCACCTCAATTTGCGTGCACAGAATGGACGTGAAACCGGAAAGCTTTTATGTGAAAATATGAGAAATAGTAATTTCTAGAGTTAAAATTTGGTTTTAGTTGACTTTGGTCAACATTTTGAGTAAACGAACCCAAATCTATGTTCCAACGATCCCGGGAGATCCGCACTAAAATATAGGACTTGGGCGTATACCCTGAATTGAATTCCGAGGTCCCTAGCCTAAGAAAACAATTTTTGAAGGAAATTGTTTTGCTGGTTATTATAAGAAATAAAGAAATGAAATAATATGTGAAATTGTTGGTATCGGGCATGTATTTTGGTTCCGGAGCGCGGAATAAGTCTGTTATGATATTTAAGTCGAATCTATGAAATGTTATGAGAATCGGAGTTGATTTGACATAATTCGGACATTTGGTTGAAAAGTTAGAAATTTTGAGTGTTCTTGAGGAAATCTTGAGTTCTGAGGTTAAATTTGTAGATTTTGATATTATTTTGATGATTTGATCGCACGAGCAAGTCCATATGGATTTTTAGACTTTCTTGCATGTTTGGTTTGGAGCCCCGAGGGCTCGAGTGAGTTTCGGGTAGGCTACGAAGTGTCTAGACATAGAAAATTTCATCATAGCAAAAAACCTAGTGTTGGTAGGCCTCTGATCTCGCACTTGCGAGATCAGGCTTCGCATTTGCAAGGTCCTGGGCCTGCCCCAGATCTCGCAAATGCGAGATTTCTGGTCGCAAATGTGAAACGTCCAAATGTCGCAAATGTGACAAATTCATCGCATTTGCGATGACTGCCCAAAATCGAAGGGTTCGCAAATGCGAACTCCTGTTCGCAAATGCGTGATCCGCAACCAGTTAAATCAGATTTTACACGGGGTTTTCACTTCTTTTTCAATTCACTCAAACCATAAACCTCCATTGGCAATTTTCCAAAGACCCAAACTTCTCCAAAACATAGGAAAGTGATTTATAACTAATTCCTTTCATTCCATAACAATTTTTAACAAGATTTCAACCAAAAATCTAGAGTTTTCATGGTAAAAATTGGGGGTTTTGGGTAGGACTTAGGATTTTCAAATTTGGGGATTTAGACATTGAATTGAGGTCGGATTCCAAAACCAATTGTATATCCGTGTTAGGGGGATATTGGGTAAACGGGTTTTGGTCTGAACCTCGAGTTTAGACCAAGCAGGCCCAGGGTCGATTTTTGTATTTTGATAAGAAACCACAGGAAAGCTATAGATTTTCAATAAATTTTATTACTTTAAGCCATAATTGATGACATTAAACCAATTGTAATTAGATTCGAGCGGATTAGAATCAAATTCCACAGGAAAGGACGTGCTAGAGTAGTGATTAGCTTGTAAAATTGAGGTAAGTGCTTTGTTTAACCTTGACTTGAGGGAATAGGAATCCCCAGCTTAAATGCTATGTGAATTTGCATGTGTGTGGTGTATAGGTAAGGTGACGAGTATCTATACACCACCAATTTCTTTGTTGAATATAATCCCTTCCCCCGTTTCCAATTTATTTGATTCATANCAAATTACTTGTTGAACATGATCCCTTCCCCCAATTCTAATTTATTTGATTCATGGCTTAAATGTTTTATGCTCATTGATGTTTCCATGACTACTTGGTTTCGTTGATTGTGGTTAAATATTGTTTCAAATATTTTGGAGGTATTGGTTGTTCCCTTGGTTTCATTGTGATACATAGAAAGGATGAGCTGGTTGACAGTGTTTTATTATATATATATATTCCGGTTGGTTTCATTGTGAAATGATAATTGATAAAGTTTATGAGTTGTACGGCTTTCTGTTTACAACAGTTGAGATAAAAAATATTGTGAAAGGCTTTGACCTAAATTGTGATAATTTTCATAAATAAACGGATATGATATGTCTGGTGGGAGCGGGTTACACGCCGCAACAAGGAGTGATAAGGGTGGACATGTGTGATCGGGTTGCAGACCGCAACAGGAACAATAAGGGTGATATATATATATAGGGAGGAGAAATAAGGGTGGACAGGTGGGAGTGGGTTTCACGCCGCAACAAGGAGCAATAAGGGTGATATATATAGGGAGGAGAAATAAGGGTGGACAGGTGGGAGCGGGTTTCACACCACAACAAGGAGCAATAAGGGAGGACACTTATGTTTTACTGATTTTTAAAACTCAAAGATTTTAAAAACATACTGCTTTACTTTACTATTTTTCATACTTTGTACTTACCGTTATTTTAAAATGAAATTTGGAAACCCATGTGAGAATTGATTATAGCTAAGACCTGGAAAAGGTAGCTGAGTTATTTTATTTGCTGTTACAGATTATTGTTTTGTTTAGTTAGAACTTATTTCCTGCTTTATTTTATATTGTCATAGGTTATGTTATGAATGCCCCGCCGTAGCCTTGTCACTACTTCGTCGAGGTTAGGCTCGGCACTTACTCAGTACATGGGGTCAGTTGTACTGATACTACACTCTGCACTTTTTGTGTAGATCCAGGTACCGGCCAGAGTTAGAAGATTTTAGTAACTGTCATCATTACACGGACACACGAGGTAGATATGTTGGCGTCCGCAGATTCCTGGAGTCTTCTCTTTATTTTATAAATAATGTTTTATTCCAATCAAAACAAAGATACATTCTTTCAGCCCTTTATTTGTAGCATTCTTAGTAGTTCGTGAATTGTGACACCAGGCCCTGGGGTAGTCTTATGGACATATATTTATGTTATTATTATTATTCGTAAAATTATTCATTGGAAAATATTAGATTTAGGTTATTTGTGAATTAATCTGTTATGATTAAGTAGAATTTAATAGAAAATAATTAAATAAGTTCTAACATTGGCTTGCCTAGCAAGTGAGGTGTTAGGCGCCATCACGATCCCTAAGGTTGGGAATTTGGGTTGTGACAAGTTTGTATTAAAGCACTAGGTTACTTAGGTCTCACAATTCACGAACAAGCTTAATAGATTCTAAGAGATTGGTACGGAGACGTCTGTACTTATCTCTCAAAGGCTATCAAGTTAGGAACAAACTTCATTTTTATTTCTATTCTATCGTGCGATTCTTGTTATCTCAAATACTGATTGGACTCTTCTATTCTCTCGCTGATGGCGAGAACACGTGCTTCCTCTTCCGCTGACCAATATTTAACCAGTCTTCCAGTAGCAACAGCAACTCCTACTAGGGGCAGAGGCCGAGGCCATGTCAGAGGCCGAGGCAGGGCCAGGACACAGCCCATTTCTCAGACAGCAGCCCCACCTCCGGAGCCCCAAATTAAGATTAATGAGGGGGTTCCATCTCAGGCTGTTCCAGCGGGACCAGCTCAGGTCCTAGAGGGGTTTATTGGCCCCTAGTGCTTTAGGACGCATTGGTCCGATTAGTGGGCATTATGGAGAATGTAGCCCGGACTGGCACATTCCTCGTGGAAGCGAACGCATCTCAGACTGGAGGAGGGATTCACACTTCTGTTACTCACACTCCTAATCAGACTACTCCTCAGGTTTAGACCCCAGCAGCTAATCCAGTTTGGGTAATTCATCCAGTCACTACAGTGCCACCTGTTAATGGGGCGGCTATGTCCACCGATTCTTTGTGGAGACTGGACAGGTTTATCAAGCTTTTTCCTGTTCATTTCAGTGGTGAGACTTCATAGGATCCTCAGTATTATCTAGATAGTTGTCATGAGGTTCTGCGGAATATGGGCATTTTGGTGACCAATGGGGTCGATTTTGCTGCTTTTCAGATGACTGGTTCCGCCAAGAAATGGTGGAGGGATTATCTATTGACTAGACTAATTGGGTCCCCTACTTTGACTTGGGATTAGTTTTCGCATCTCTTTTTGGAGAAGTTTTTGCATGTTACTACTCGGGAGGAGAAGCGTCGTCACTTTGAGCGACTTCAGCATGGTAGCGTGATTGTCACCCAATATGAGAATCATTTTGTGGATTTGGCTAGACATGCTATTCTTTTGTTACCTACAAAGAGATAGAGGGTCACACGATTTATTGAGGGCCTTGCTCAGCCCATCAGGTTACAGATGGCCAACCAGACAAGGACCGAGATTTCTTTTCAAGATGCGGCTAATGTGGAAAGGAGGGTTGAGTCAGTTTTTGGGATGGGAGGTCAGGGGTTAGACAAGAGACCTCGCCATTCTGGTGGATTCAGTGGTGCCTCATCTGGAGGCGGGATTTCATTTAGCAGAGGCTAGTCTTCCAAGCCATTTCACTCAGCACTTCTGGTTTCACATGGTACTTCAGGTGGTCATGGTTCTTATACGCCTCTTTCTGCTGAGCCAGCCTATAATGCTCCTTCAGCTCCCATTAGAGCGCCTCCTCTGCAGAGTTATTATCGATGTCAGCCGGTTCATCAGGGTCAGTCTTCATATCAGGAGGGATGCTTTGAGTGTGGTGAATATGGGCATATTCGGAGAGCTTGTCCGAAATATTTAGGTAATCAGCTTCAGTATTAGGGTTCTTGTGCTATAGTTCTAGCACCATCTCCAGCACCACCTGCCTAGCCAACCACGGGTAGGGGGCAAGTAGCTAGAGGTAGGGTCCAGATTGTTAGAGGTGGAGGTCGGGCCGCTAAGGGTAGAGGCCAGCCCGTTAGAGGTGGAGGTCCGCCTATCACAGGTCCTCCCCCGAGACATAGTTCAAGGTGGTGGAGCCCACCCCCGAATGTATGCATTCCCAGCTAGACTTGAGGCGGAGTCCTCTGATGCTGTTATTACAGGTATCATTTTAGTTTGTGATAGAAATGCCTCAGTTTTGTTTAATCCGGGGTCTATTTATTCTTATGTGTCATCATATTTTGCCTCGTATTTGGTTGTTCCTTGTGATTCCTTGAGTGTTCATGTTTATGTGTCCACGCCGGTAGGGGGCGCTATTGTGGTAGATCATATGTATCATTCGTGCGTAGTAGTCATTGAGGGTCTTAAAACTAGTGTAGATCTCCTGCTTCTTGACATGGTCGATTTTGATGTTATATTGGGCATGGATTGGTTTTCACCTTATTATGCCATTATGGATTGTCATTCCAAGAAAATTACCTTAGCCTTGCCAAGGTTGCCTCGATTAGAGTGGAAAGGGACTCCTGGTCATTCCCCCAGCAAATTGATTTCTTATGCCAAGCCTCGTCGCATGGTTGAAAATGGGTCTTTGTCTTATTTAGCTAATATTCGTGATTCTGACGCTGAAGTTTCTTCTATAGATTCAGTGCCTATTGTTTGTGAGTTTCCTGAGGTGTTTCCTGCAGACCTGACGGGGATGCCACCCGACAGGGATATTGATTTTTTTATTGATGTGGCTCCGGGCACTCAGACCATTTGCACTCCTCCATATCGGATGGCCCCACCAGAATTGAAAGAATTGAAAGAGCAGTTACAAGACTTGCTTGATAATGGTTTTATTAGACCGAGTGTCTCTCCTTGGGGTACACCGATTTTGTTTGTAAAGAAGAAGGATGGGTCGATGAGGATGTGTATAGACTACCGGCATTTGAACAAGGTTACTGTCAAGAATAAATATCCATTGCCGAGAATTGATGATTTATTTGATCAGCTTCAGGGTGCTAGTGTGTTTTCAAATATTGATCTGAGATCTGGTTACCATCAGTTGAAGATTAGGGCGTTTGATGTTTCTAAGACAACTTTTCGGATGAGGTATGAGCACTATGAATTTTTTGTGATGTCCTTTGGTTTGACTAATGCTCCAACATCCTTTATGGACTTGATGAATCGGGTTTCAAGCCTCATCTGGATTATTTTGTAATTGTGTTCATTGATGATATTTTGATATACTCATGCAATCGAGAGGAGCATGAACAACACCTTTGTATAGCGCTCCGGACTTTGAGGGATAATCAGTTGTATGCCATATTTTCAAAATGTGAGTTCTGGTTGGATTCAGTAGCTTTCTTGGGTCATATCGTATCAACAGAGGGTATTCAGGTATATCCTAAGAAGATAGAGGCAGTCAAGAACTAGCCTAAACCCACTACAGCCACGGAATTTAGGAGCTTCTTAGGTTTGTTGGGTTACAATCGTCGTTTAGTGGAGGGGTTTTCATCTATATCAGCCCCAACGACTAAATTGACCAAGAAAGGTGCCCCATTTAAATGGTCGGACGAGTGCAAGGCGAGATTTAAGAAGCTCAAGACAGCTTTGACTTCAGCACCGGTGTTGGTGTTACCATCAGGTTCAGGTTCCTTCACGCTTTATTGTGATGCTTCCCGAGTTTGACTTGGAGCAGTATTGATGCAGGATGGTAGGGTGATTGCATATGCGTCCCGAAAGTTGAAAGTTCATGAGAAGAATTATCTTGTTCATGACTTAGAGCTGGCATCCATTGTTCATGCATTAATGATTTGGAGGCACTATCTCTATGGTGTGCCGTGTGAGGTTTTCATAGATCATCCCAGTCTTCAGTACTTGTTCAAGCAAAAGGATCTTAATTTGAGACAGAGGAGATGGTTAGAGTTATTGAAGGAATTTGATGTCACTATATTATATCATCATGGGATGGCCAATGTGGTGGTGGATTCGTTGAGTAGGGAGTCAGTGAGTATGGACAGCGTTGCATGTATTCTAGTCGGTGAGAGACCGTTGGCTTCAGACATTCAGAATTTGGCTAATCGATTCGTGAGGTTGGATATTTCGCCCAGCAGTGTTCTAGCTTGTACAGACACTCAGTCTTCTTTATTTGAGCGTATCAGAGATCGGCAAGATGATGACCCGCATTTGATGGTCTTTAGGGACACAATTCGGCACGGTGGTCCCAAGAAGGTTACAGTTGGAGATGACAGTGTTTTTATGATGCAGGGTCGTATATGTGTACCTAATGTAGATGGCCTTCGTGAGTTGATTCTTGAGGAAGCTGACAGTTCTAAGTATTCTATTCACCCAGGTGCAGCCAAAATGTACCAAGACTTGAGGCACCATTATTGGTGGAGAAGGATGAAAAAGGACATTGTTGCTTATGTGGCTCGTTGCTTGAATTGTCAACAGGTAAAGTATGAGCATCAGAGACCCGATGGGTTGCTTCAGCACATAGAGATCCCTGAGTGGAAGTAGGAGCGTATCACTATGGACTTCGTTGTTGGACTCCCACGGACTTAGAGGAAATTCGACGCAGTTTGGGTTATTGTAGATAGGCTGACTAAATTAGCACATTTCATTCCAGTGGCAAGTACTTATACTTCAGAGCGGTTGGAAAAGATATATATTCGAGAGATTGTTCGCCTCCACGGTGTGCCCGTGTCTATCATTTCTGATCGGGGTACGCAGTTCATTTCGCACGTTTGGAGGGCAGTTCAGCATGAGTCGGGTACCCAAGTTGAGTTAATCACAACATTTCATCCTTAGATGGACGGGAAGTCTAAGCGTACTATTCAGATTTTAGAGGATATGCTCCGCGCTTGTGTTATTGACTTTGGAGGTTCTTGGGATCAATTCTTTCCATTAGCGGAGTTTGCCTATAATAATAGCTACTAGTCGAGCATTCAGTTGGCTCCCTATGAGGCATTATATGGTAGACGGTGTAGATCGCCAGTTGGATGGTTTGAGCCTGTAGATGCTTGGTTATTGGGTACATACTTAGTTCAAGAGGCCTTAGATAAGGTCAAGATTATTCAGGATCGGCTTTGTGCAGCTCAGTCTAGGCAAAAGATTTATGTCGATCGTAAGGTTCGAGATGTGGCATTCATGGTTGGAGAGAGAGTATTACTTCGGGTATCACCCAGGGTGTTGTGAGGTTTGGAAAGAAGGGCAAATTGAGCCCTAGGTATATCAGGCCAATTGAGATTCTTGAGAGAGTGGGGGAGGTAGCTTATAGACTTGCGTTGCCTATAGGGTTATCCTCAGTTCATCCGGTATTCCATCTGTCTATGCTCCGGAAATATCATGGTGACTCGTCCCACGTGTTAGATTTTTGTTCTATCCATTTGGACAAGGATTTAACTTATGAGGAGGAGTCGATGGCCATTTTAGACCGGCAAGTTCCTCAATTGAGGTCAAAGATTTATCCTTCAGTTCGAGTGCAGTGGAAGGGTCAGCCCGTTGAGGCAGCTACTTGTGAGTCCGAGTCGGACATGCAGAGTAGATATCCACACTTGTTTGCCAATTCATGTAATTTTCTATGTCCTTTCGAGGACGAACATTTGTTTTAAAGGTGGATATTGTGATGACCTAAAGGGTCATTTTAGGAATTTAGACCCAATTATAGGCTTATTAGCATTAAAAAGACTAATTTTAATCACCTCAATTTGCGTGCGCAGTTCGGGCATGAAACCAGAAAGCTTTTATGTGAAAATAGGAGAAATAGTCATTTCTAGAGTTAAAATATGGTTTTAGTTGACTTTAGTCAACATTTTGAGTAAACGGACCCGGAACTGTATTCCGACTATCCCGGGAGGTCCGCAGTAAAATATGGGACTTGGGCATATGCCTAGAATTGAATTCCGAAGTCCCTAGCCTTAGAAAATAATTTTTGAAGAAATTTGTTTTGTTGGTTATCTGTGAAATTTGATGAGAATCGGAGTTCATTTGACATAATTCGGACATCCAGTTGAAAAGTTAGAAATTTTGAGTGTTCTTCAAGAAATCTTGAGTTCTGAGGTTAAAGTTTTTGATTTTGATGTTATTTTGATGATTTGATCACACGAGCAAGTCCGTATGATGTTTTTAGACTTGCGTGCATGTTTGGTTTGGAGCCTTGAGGGCTCGGGTGAATTTCGGATAGGCTACGGAGTGTGTACACTTAGAAAATTTCATCACAGCTAAAAATCATGTGTCGGCACGCCTCTGATCTCGCATTTGCGAGATCAGGCTTCGCATTTGCGAGATCAGGCTTCGCATTTGCGAAGTCCTGGGCCAACCCCATATCTTGCAAATGCGAGATTTCTGGTAGCAAATGCGAGACCTCAAAATGTCGCAAATGCGATATATTCATCGCATTTGCAATGACTGCCCAAAATCGAAGGGTTCGCAAATGCGAGATCCGCTACCAGTTAAATCAGATTTTAGATAGGTTTTTCACTTCTTTTTAAATTCTCTCAAGCCCTAAACCTCCATAGGCGATTTTCCAAAGACCCAAACTTCTCCAAAACATTGGTAAATGATCTCTAACTAATTCATTTCATTCCACAGCAACTTTTAACAAGATTTCAACCAAAAATCTAGAGTTTTCCTAGTAGAAATTTAGGGTTTTGGGTAGAACTTAGGAATTTCAAATTTGGGGATTTAAACCTCGTATTGAGGTTTGATTACAAAACCAATTGTATATCCAGACTCATGGGAGATAGAGTAAACAGGTTTTGGTCTGAACCTCGAGTTTAGACCAAGCAGGCCCATGGTTGATTTTTGTATTTTAATACGAAACTATAGGAAAGCCATATTTTTTCAATAAAGTTGATTCCTTTAAGCCATACTTGATAACATTAAACCAATTGTGATTAGATTCAAGCAGATTAGAAGCAAATTCTAAAGGAAAGGTTGTGCTAGAGCAGTGATTAGCTTGTGAAATTGAGGTAAGTGCTTCGTTTAACCTTGACTTGAGGGAATAGGAATCCCCAACTTAAATGCTATGTGAATTTTCATGTGTGTGGTATATAGGTTAGGTGACGAGTATCTATACACCACCAATTTCTTTGTTGAACATGATCCCTTTCCTCGTTTCCAATTTATTTGATTCATGGCTTAACTGTTTTATGCTCATTGATGGCTCCATGACTACTTGGTTTTGTTAATTGTGGTTAAA